>SNQJ01S0021838.1:71576-111768 GCA_010110895.2 Picea sitchensis | reverse complement strand
CTCTGGGGGGTCATCTCTATAGAATACCAGAGGTAGTTCTGACTACTGTTCCACCTAAAAAGTGTCACAAAGTAGTATCTCATGCTGCAAAATTCAACTTCTTCACAATATGTTCAAAAGGGGAACATAAGGACACTGGAACCACTACAACCATGCCCCAAGCACCTTCTATCCAACAGAAGCAGGTTGACAAGGTTGCATAAAAGCGTAAAGATTCCTTCTACACACCTTCCTATCATGTAGCCTGACTTGTTGAACAGCCTCAGCCTCAACAGGTTCGTGACAAACTTCCACAAACTGAGCAGCGCGACATCTCCAGCAAGGCAAGCAACTCACCAAGATGCAGATTCAACAAACGTTTTTCCCTCTCCCCCGGGAACTCAATGCAATGGAAACCATTTCTTCCTAAGGAGAGAGAATTGATCCAGGTGGATATAGATGGCCACCCACCTTTTCTGACTGGACCAAAATAGTTTTCTGGCAATTTTGGCAATTTACTATTTTTAGCAGTTTTTAACTTTCGAGTCAAATTTGAGGGCCCAAATGAAGGTTTTTCGAGATCAAAGTTCTCAATGATGGCCTATGGCATGATTGAGCCCCGAAAATGAATCTCCTCGATGATACCTTTCCAACAAGCTATAATACGCCTAAAATGAAGATCATATGCAAAACTTACGTCCCCAGGAGGTTAATGTACTAACTTACCCAAACGTGGCCCACATGGCTTTTGCCGCTTCATCTCCTAGAGTTAGGTTTTTGGATGTCTAGGGTTTTTTCATTCCCATTTATTGTAAAAAAGGCCTTCAGAGCCTCATTGTAATCATCTTCTTACGAATGCGAGTAGCCGTCACATCTCTTTTCAGAGATAAGCTGCCACCCTTCTAGCGAGTCTTCACTCTGTATTTTTACAGTCTCTGTACATTTGTTTGATTAATATAAATCGTGTATTACTATATATCTGTGTTTATGGTTGAATCTATGATACATTTCTGTTATATTGTTGAATATCTACAATATCTTTGTGCATTTATTTATTATATCTCCCCTCTCATTTCATGCCGAAAATAATCTGGATCAGTGGTATCGGAGCAGGTTGTTCTTGATTGTTTTTTCAGTGCATGTCCCCAACAAGGTCTGAGTATAGCAAGTTGGGTCTCAAGCTTGTATCTCTTGAGGACAATCGCTCTCGCACACCCAAGAAACCCTCAATGGTGGAAGAAAAGAAAAACGATGGAGAAGACGATCCTATAAGTCTGTTGCTTGAGCAAGCTCTCACGCAACAGAGGGACAAAATGATGGAGAATTTTCCCACATCTTTCAACTCCTCCTGATAGCATCAGGCATATCTTCATCAAGTGGCCACTTTGGAGGCACCTCTCCTTTTAAGGTACAGGTCAATTTTGATATTCCTATATTTGAAGGTCAGATAGATGCAGATGCCCTAGATAAATGGTTAAATTTGCTAGAAGGTTATTTCTCTATTCATATTTTTTCCGACAGAGAAAATACCATCTTCACGCTCCTTAAGGCTCTCCACCTTGTCAAACATTGGTGGGAAACTTACTTGGAGCAAAGTTCCACAGAGTCTGGAATATATGGGGTCCATCCCACTTGGGATTTTTTTGTGGATGTGGTAAAGGAACAATATTACCATGTTGGCAACTATGAGGACTAGTACATGAGATGGACTACACTGCGGCAAGAGAGGGTCCAAGCAATTCCGGAGTTCACCAATACCTTCCATACCTTGCACACCAAGATAGGTATCAAAGACTTCGAACGACATTTGGTTTTGAAATATTGTGGGGCTCTACACATATACATCCAAACTAAAATGGAGTTTCTAGACATCTCATCACTCAGTGTTGCTTATCGATATGCTCTTAAAATCGAGAAAAAATTCAGGTACCAGAACAAATGGGATTTTGAGCCTGGAAATATGCAACAACCAAAGTATGACAAAGACAACCCTAACAAACAGTCTCCCAAAAACTAGTTCAAGACACAGGAAAAGAAGGGTCATGGGAAGACAAAGAAGGACACCTGAAAATGGTGTGATTTCCACAAAATCCCCTGTTACAACACCGATGAATGTCGCTCAAAATAGTCATTGGTGGCCAAGATCAAAGACAAGTATCCGAAACCTGATTCAGAATCTGATTCTGAAAATACTGGTAAAGGACAGATCATTGATGCATACCCCACTGCTATTGTCGCGACTGCAGCAATTCAACCAGAAGAACCAACAGATCCTGAAGAGGGGGAACACCTTTTTCATTCACAAATGTGGGTGAAGGGGATCCTGCTGCATTTTATTGTTGATAGCGGAAGCTAGAAGAACCACATCTCAACAGAGATCGTCAAACAATTGGGATTGTCGACAACAATGAAATTGCAACCATACAACATCGGGTGGCTTCACCAAGGATGAGATCTTTGTGTCAGCCAACAGTGTCGATTGTCATACGACATCCAACCCTTCAAGGATGAGGTATTATGTGATGTTGCCCCACTAGATGTATGTGATGTTCTCTTAGGCCAACCATATATGTGGAAGCGCCATGTTGTTTATGAGTCTCGACCTCGCAGTGTCATTGTTTCTCTGGGGGATCATCTCTATAGAATACCAGAGGTAGTTCCGACTACTGTTCCACCTAAAAAGTGTCGCAAGGTAGTATCTCATACTGCAAAATTCAGCTTCTTCACAATATGTTCAAAAGGGGAACATAAGGACACTAGAACCACTACAGTCGCGCCCCAAGCACCTTCTATCCAACAGAAGTAGGTTGACAAGGTTGCAGAAAAGCACAAAGATTCCTTCTACACACCGTCCTCTCATGTAGCCTAACTTTTTGAACAGCCTCAGCCTCAATAGGTTCGTGACAGACTTCCACAAATTGAGCAGCACGACGTCTCCAGCAAGGCAAGCAACTCACCAAGATGCAGATTCAACAAACACTTTTCCCTCTCCCCCGGGAACTCAACCAATGGAGACCATTTCTTCCTAAGGAGGGAGGATTGATCCATGTGTATATCGGTGGCCACCCACCTTTTCCGACTGGCCCAAAACAATTTTTTAGCAATTTTGGCAATTTACTATTTTTAGTAGTTTTTAACTTCCGGGTCAAATTTGAGGGCCCAAATGAAGGTTTTTAGAGATCAAGGTTCTCAATGATAGCCTATGGCATGATTGAGCCCCCAAAATGAATCTCTTCAACGATACCTTTCCAACGAGCTATCATACGCCTAAAACAAAGATTGTATGCAAAAGTTACAACCACGGGAAGTTAATGTACTAACTTACCCAAATGGGGCCCACATGGCTTTTGGCGCTTCATCTCCTAGGGTTAGGTTTTTGGATGTCTAGGGTTTTGGCATTCTTTTTTATTGTAAAAAAGGCCTTCAGAGCCTCATTTTAATTATCTTCTTATGAATGCGAGTAGCCGTCACATCTCTTCTCAGAGATAAGCTGCCACCATTCTAGCGAGTCTTCACTCTGTATTTTTACAGTCTCTGTACATTTATTTGATTAGTAGAAATTGTGTATTACTGTATATCTTTGTTTATGGTTGCATCTCTGATACATTTATGTTATATTATTGAATATCTGCGATATCTCTCTGCATTTATTTATTATATCTCCGCTCTCATTTCATGCTGAAAATAATCCGGATCATCTTTTCTTTTCAATGATTAGTTGGAACTCCCTGAAAGAGTGGTGTCAAAATTGCATGCAAATTTGAAAAAAAAGTCATAAAATGTAAAAAATTTTATCGCGGACCTAATCACAACACTAATATGATGCTATATGTTTATGAAGAAGATGTTATTTCAATGCTCAAAAACACAAGAGACACAGAATTGATTCAAGAGATAAAATAATAATGCAATCATGATGAAAAATAAAATAGCATACTTTTTAGCATTTTGGGCATCATAACTACTATACAAATGAGATGTAAAGATCATGCAAAAAACACAATGTGAGGTTGGCACATGCTAGTAAAAAAAACTCAACAAAGGGTTTCAGGACTATAACAATGCAAATCAATAATGTCATAGCCCCATATTGTAGTAGTGTCAAATCCTCCAACACATCACTTTAAAAGTGATATGTTGGTAACTAGCTACAACCCTTAAGGAATGATATGTCACTCAATGCATTCCCATTCTATAATAATCTCAGAAGAATCACTAGTTTTCCCATATTATCCGATCAGAGAGGTTCCAACCTGAGATCAATATTTTTATAGTAAATCCCCCAAAAACTCCACCAACACATCACTTAAAACTGATGCATCGAAGTCCAACAATATCCCTTGACAAACGTAAGTTACTCAATGCATGCATGGTATAGAATGGGATTAGAGGAGATACAAGTCTACCCTTGTTATCTGTAGTGGAGATATTTGAATATGAAATTATTATTTTTAAACAAAGATGGTTAATGTCTCCACTAACTCATCATCTTAAAAGTGATTTTTTCATGGCTAGCTACAAACCTTTAATAACATTCTATCACTCGATACATGCATGATCTAGAATGGGCTCAAAAGAGCCACAAGATTTCATCTATTATCTGAGTGGAGAAGTTTAAATGTGAGATCATTATTTTCACAAAAAAAGCCACAATCGACTTTACCAACACAACGCGATAAAACTAACATGTTGGTGGCTAGCTAAAATATGCGAGGAACAATTTGTCACTCAACACAAACAATCTCTAAAATGGGATCTAAAGAGCCACAAATTTGCCTTTATTATTTCAATAAGTAAGTTCAAACGATAGAATTAAAAAAAAAGATACAACAAAATCCCTAGCCAACTCCTACCAACTTGTCACTTTGAAATAACACATGACAAGTAATCACAACCCTTAAGAAATGGTCTATCACTCAATGCACGCACAATCTAGAATGAGTTCAAAAGAGTAACAATATTACCCATATTATCTAAGGAAAGTTTCACATGTGAGATTAATGTTTCTACAACAAAGGCACCAACCAACTCTATAAACACATCACTCTAAAAATGGTGTGTTGGTGGTTTGAAAACCCTTGAGGAATGGTTTGTCACTCAATGCATGCACAACCTTGAATGGGGTCAAAAGACCACAAGATTTCCCCTATTATCTATAGTGAATAGGTCCAAGCATTAACAACAATGGTCCTAACCAACTTTTATGGAACATCACTTTAAAATTGAATTGCTTACAATAAACTACAACCCATGAGGAAAGTTATCTCATTCAATGAACATATGGTATCGAATGTGCTCATAAGATCCACAAGTTTTCCCCTATTATCCAGGGTGGAGAAGTTCGAAGATGAGATCAATGTTTTACAACGAAGGCCTGAACCAACTCCATCGATACATCACTTTAAAAGTGGTGCATTGGTATCCATATACAACCCTTGAAGAATTATATTTCACTCAATGTACACATGATTTGGAATAGGTTTTTAAGTGCTACAAGCTTACCACTATTATCCAAGGTGGTGATTTTCAAATGTGAAATCAATGTTTTCACAAAGAAGGCCCCATAAAACTCTATCAACACGTCACTTTGAAAGTGATGTATTGATGGTCAACTACTACCCTTGAGGAAAAATCTATCACTCAATGAACACATGGCCAAATAGGTTTAGAAGAGCCACAAGATTTCCCTATTATCTAGGGGGGTGATGATTGAACATGAGATCAATATTCTTACAACAAAGGTGCTATGGTATTTATCGTTTAATATTGAATCACACACAATATATCAGAAATGCTCAATAATTTATTCGATATCAAAACCCTTGAGGTAGGGTGACACCATAAAATCATCCTTTTATGGAAGAATTAACTCTCATTCACTTGGTTCTTCGAGGGAGAAACCTCCCAATGAGATAGGATACAAAACAATAATATTTCAATACATGATTCATAAGGAGGACTTCATCCTTATTTATAATTAGCCAGAAAACCCTGACCCTAACCAATTGCTAACTACCTAGAGGGACTTCTTTAATGGGGTCACATTACATTTAATAAAAGTGAACTATCTAACAAGCCTTATTTAATAATAAGTATCATTGTGGACCTAGTATACATTACATTAAATCTTCACCATACTTATCGTATTCTTAACGCTAATGGACCATAGGCCCCTATTACATCCCTAGGTAGGATCCCACCATTTCATCCCCCTTCAAGAATCATTGTCCTAATGGGCCTTATTTAATGAGGCCATATTACATTTATTCAATGCTAAATAACATTGTGGACTTATTCCACATTACATTAAATGGTCACCATACTTATCCTATTCTTAACTCTAATGGAACATAGGCCCCTATTACACCCTTAGGGAGGATCCCACAATTCCATCCCCCTTCAATTAGTGTTGTCCTCAACATTTGTAGTGATGATGTACAACCATAAACTATGGCCCCATGTACAATTTCTTACCATAATGCTAAGGCATACCAAGAAACTATGGTCTCATGTACAAGTGATAGCCCCAATGTTGAAGTAGTCCAAGAAGATCGTCCATAAACTCGAGTCCCATGTCTAGTTGCTCATGTTGAATCAAAACTAATGACACCTAATATTGATGAATGGATGAGTGTTGTGCTCCAAATTCCCACCATGATCATGTTGATCCAAATAAAGAGAACCATCCATAACAAAAATATATTTTGTTATCCATAAAAGGGTGGATCTAGAAGGAACATCGTCATGGTAGAAGAACTGTATTGGAAACCGGTAGGCACCAACTGCTTATGTCTTCCCTCAATTATGTTCTATTCATGGGGAAGAGTATGGCCATCAAATATAATCTAAAAATAGTTTGCTTCCCATAAATGACAATTGTTTGTATACCATTCTTTGAAAGCCTCCTCTGAATCACACTAGCCACATATGTCTCTTGTATATTTCTCTTCAATTAATATGTCTCCAAATTTCCAACCTTTGAATTTCTTCACATGTTTCATGTTGTTTTTACACTCGGTGCTCCAGATAAAGTATCTCCGAAAGAACTACTTCACGATATGAAATTATTCTACTTTGAATAACCATTGTTTGATATGATTTTCATATTCCATAACAAATTCAAGAAAACTTAGATGAGGAGCTTCTTCCACATTATTTACATATAACCATGGATATGAATGAATGATGGGAGATAATATATCCATGTTAAATTCAATATTCCACTATAAGTATGAGAGCTATGGTTTAAAACGGAATTCAAAGAATCTTACATTAAATGGATCTCCTTTCTATGGCTAGGGTTTTGAGTCACAATTTAAAATAGTTGTAACTTCATTGATACTTCTCATAATATCTATTCTAAATTACATTAAATTTCCATCATACTTATCCCTTTCTAAACTCTAATGGGCCACCCATGTGCCCCTATTATACCCTTAGGGAGGATCCAATAAAAACCATCAACCAAATCCACCAACACATCACTTTAAAGGTGACATGTTGGAGGCTGACTACAACCCTTGATGAATAGTCTATCACTCAATGCACACATAGTCTAGAACGATCTCGAAAGAACCAAAATGTTACCCCTATTATCAAGGGAAAATAGGTTCAAAATTAATTTTTTTACAAAAACACTATTATTTGGTGTAGAGAGGAATTTGAATATGAGATCAATATTTTTTTTTAAAAGTCCTAACCAACACTGCCAACATCTCAGTTTAAAAGTCGAATGTTGGTGCTCGGCTACAAACCTTGTGGAGAAAATATTTGTCAAAGTAAACACACTTTGGAATGTGCTTTGAAGAGTAGCAAGATTTCCTCTTTCATTCAAGGAAAAGAATATTGAGCACGATATCAATGTTTTTCCAAAAAGACCCCAATCAGCTTTACTGAAACATCACTTTAAAATTGAATTGTTAGCAGCCAACTACAGCCCTTTAAAATGATCTATCACTCAATGCATGCATGGTCTAGAATGGGATCATAAGAGCTGCAAGATTACCCATATTATCTAAGGTGTACATGTTTGAATGTGAGATCAATGTTTTTAAAAAAAATATTCCAACCAACTCCGCCAACACGTCACTTTAAAAGTGATGTTTTGGTGATTAGCTACAACCCTTTAGGAATGATTTATCACTCAACCCACACACAATCTAGAATAGGCTTAAAAGTTTTGTAAGTATTCTTGCATTATCCAAGATGGAGAGTTTAAAATTTGAGATCAATGTTTTTTAACAAAGTTTCAATGTGAGATTAATGGTTTTACAAAAAACACCCCAACCAATTCTATCAACACATCACTTTAAAAGGAACGTGTTGGCAAATGGCATCACTTTAAGAGGAATGTGTATTTGGGGTAGGTTGGACTCTTTAGATCCATATGGCATGGGACAAACGACTCAGAATCTCACTTTATGTTTGCACAACAGAGATTGAGTAGACTAACAAAACTATAAAAAGGTTTGGACATGTATGCATGTCAATGTTTATATTTATTGATAATTGAAAACCCTACATGCCTAAAAATATTTTTAATTTTGTTTTGGTTTTACTCCACGTTTTTCTTGATTTTCAGCAACGATAAGGTTTAGTATTTTGATTAACACGCTCTCATTTCCTGTAGTTAGGGTATAAATTTTGAATATGTTATAAATGACACATTCCTATGCTTTAACACCGAATTTCATTAGAAAACATAGAGTTTAACTATCACACATATGTCTAGAAGCAACATGCAAGGATTTCTCGATTTCTCTAGTAAAATGGGTTTAGTATTTTGATGAGTGCACCTTCCATTCTTGGAATTAGAGTCTAAAATTGGGATATGCTTTATAGTATATTTTCCTCTACTGGTCCACTAATTTTTCATTAAAAAAAATGGAATTTAATGGATGCCTAATCCATACATAGAGCATGACAGAAAAACTAAGATTTCCTTCCATGTCTTTGTTTTTATAATTTGAATGTGAATATTCAACCCTTAATATTGGGTTACATTTGGCACTTTTGGAGGTGATTAATAACTATGCAAAGGTAGGATTAATTATATTAATGTTCAGGTTACCCCAAGAAATGAAGCACTTCAAGAACTAAGCAATTATCACCTCATAATTTAAATAATTGAAAGTTTGATGTAATGGAGGACTTTTGGCTCTCCATTTTTTAGGCTTTATATAGTTGTTATTTGCATGTGATAAAAATACCATGTGAGTGTCTTTGTGAATGTAATGAGGTCTACGAGTATTGTCCATTGATTCAATAAAAATTTTATATGTTGTTGAATGTATTTGTTATGATTTTAAATTGATAACATATTGTTTATGGAATATATGTTAATATTTAATGCATTTACATATTTATTGTATGTTATGAGTGCTTTGGTTATGTGACTTCGATTTGTAGGCCATATCGCCTACATCAAGTGGTATTAGAGCGAGTAATCATGTTGTGGAGGCCTCCTAACTAGAAGATGATTCCATCAGAAAGGGATGTTGGGTAGAATTGACCAAGCCAAGAGTAGAGGATTAGGTGGATGGTGTGGAATTGGAGAGTTAATAGATAAAGAGATATTACAACAATCCAAAATTGAATTTTAGAGATGGAACAAAGAGGAAGAGGTCATGGAATTCCTAGAAGAAGAAGATGATGATGATCTTGCAACAATAACGAGAATAATAATGGAAAAAATGGATTCCATGGAAGCAACACAAAGAAGAGGTATTTCCCACATAGTACAAGATGACAGTGATGATAAGTAGAATTGGATAGTGCAAGAGAAGAACCAAAAGAACAATTTCAAGATGAAGAAAGAATGATAATAGTGGTAAGAGGTATTTGAGATAACTAGACTTGAAACTCTTATCTATTCTGGAATTTTAAATCCTAAAGAATTGATAGATTAAATAGGAGAAATGGAAAAATACTTTGAATTTTAACAAATTGAAAATATTTTGATGTTTAGATTTGCATATACAATACTAAAATGGAATGCTTCCTTATTGTGGGATAAGCTACAAATGGAAAGGGATAATGGGAAAACAAGAGATAATTAAAACCTGGAAGGTAATGGTAGCTAAGTTGAAAACAAAATTTATGCTTATAGATTATTCTTTGAAACTGTTAAGGAGATTGCAAAATTTGGAGAAAGTGAGAATGTTAATCCCAACTTTGGAATATTTAAAGAAAGTAGAGAATAAATAACCTATGCAAGAGTGGATGGAAGAAAATGAAGAGCAGAGTATTACTGTGATAAGAACCACATTGTTGAAGGAGGAGCAGATGGTTATTTGTCATTTCAATAATAATTTGTGTTTGGCATGTTTGTAGGGGGTGTAGAAAATAAGGTGAAGGATGTGGGCATGAGGGGGAACCACAAAACAAGGATATGTTGACAACAACCAAGTTGACAAAAATAATAAGGGTGTTCTAGTGCAATCAATGAAACAGTAAGTGGATATGGGGTGTAAGTGGAAGGATGAGAAGGAAAAAAACATCATTTAATGGGAGAAATTTAAGGTATTAAGAACCATTAGGTTAAAGGAGAAGGGGGTAGTCCAACACTGTGGATAAAGAATAAAAAGAATGGATAAAATTA
This sequence comes from Picea sitchensis, assembly GCA_010110895.2. Lineage (NCBI taxonomy): Eukaryota > Viridiplantae > Streptophyta > Pinopsida > Pinales > Pinaceae > Picea > Picea sitchensis. The sequence goes on along the minus strand of SNQJ01S0021838.1, from coordinate 101,189 downwards.
CAAAGAATGGAGTACAAGTAGATCAGTGTTAGGTAAATAAATTGAAGAAAATGTCGTGGATTCTAGTAGCAAAGATTGGTAGAGAAGGATGGTCAGTCTATAAATTTTTCTCACCTACATTTTGAGTCAGAGGATTAAAATTTTACAACTAGGGGATCTTGATGTAGGAGCATCCTTGGGGGTTGGGCAATCATGTAGACCTAAAATGGTTTTGTTTTGGTTTAATTTCACATTTTTCCTATTTTTAAGTAGCGACGGGGGTATAGTATTGTGATCAGTGCACTATGATATATTGGAGTTAGGGTCTAAAATTTGGATATGTTATAGAGGAACCTCCTTCTACCTTCCACCAAATTTCATCAAAAAATATTGAGTTAAAGTACCAAGCATGTGTCCAGAACCAATGCACATGAATTTAATGATTTCTATGATAACATGGGTTTAGTATTTTTACTAGCACACCTTTGATCTTGGAGTTAGATCCTAAAATTTGGATATATGTAGAGGACATATTCCTCTACCTTCTTACCAAATTTCATAAAAAAAATATGGAGTGTAAGAGTTGCATCTATTCCATGCACATTTCACAAAAAAATGTGGAGTGTAAGGGGTGCATCTAATCCATACAAATTTCTTTAAAAAGTATGGAGGTTAAGGGGTGCATCTAATCCATACAAATTTCATTAAAAAGTATGGAGGTTAAGGGGTGCATCTAATCCATACACAAAAGTGACAGAAAAACTAAAATTGTGTTCCATGTATCCATTTTTCTTATTTGAATTTGAATATTTAAATACTGAAGATTGGGTTATGCTTGGCACTTCAAGAGGTGATTAATAACTAGGTAAATGTTTTTTATTTTGATCAAATATTTTAGTGTTCGACTGGGAGAATGAAGGAAACAAGCGATTTTCTCAATGGTTGGGGTTTATGCTATTTGTTACTCGATTCACAATTGAAGAACCCATAGACTAGAAGAAATCCATCGTCATTTGCATGCAAGGGTGTGGGGTACTAGGTACAAAGTTGTTGAAGGCCCAATACTGAGTCATCATAGAAACCACGTCATGCTAAGATTCAAGGGTTCAAGGTTTTGATTCCAGTGGTGATGTTTTCCATCACCTCCTTCAAAACTTGAGTTGTACAATATGGGAGATGTTTTTAGTTTAGAAATGGAGGTATTTTCCTCTCTAGTATGGTCATTGAATCCTTATAAAATAAACCACCCTAGCAAAGGAGATTTGTAAAATGATTGAAAATCATTCCTCAACTAGACCTCTCATCTCCAAAACCAAGAAGGAAATCCCTCATTTTGTCTAAACACATGCTCTAATATGAAATTTTACAAGCCTATGGCCTAGTCCAAAAGCTATGGAAACTTGGCTACCTCATAAATGGTCTTCCAATATTAAAAGACAAACATCATCTTTTCCTTTTAGATGTGGCTATTTTGTTTTTGTTTTTCTTAATAAAGAAGAGTGGGATTTGATATTCTGCTTTAAACCATATTTTATGGGATCCAGGTGAATATATATGGGCCTATGGTGTCTAAAATTCAATACAGAAGAGGAAATTATAGCAGCCCTGGTGTAGGTTAGATTGCCTCATCTCCCTCTAATTTTATGGGACGACTGTACTCTTAGAGATATTGGATATAAGTTATGAAGATTCATTAACCAAGCATAAACAAAAGAAAACCTATTCTCTTGTCCAAGAACATGCATGGAGGTGGATTTGGATAAGGGACTCCCATATGATATACAAATCAATATTTATGGGTAGGTCCATCATTAGATCCTAGACTATGAAAATACTCCATTCAAGTGAAATATTTGTCATGTTTATATACATTTTTACCAAAAGATATCCAAAAACCCAAGAGGAGAAACCTTCATCAAAAAATAAGTTAAGAGAAGAACCTAATTTCAAGATGGTCTCAAGAAGGCGTAGGAATTCTCATCATAATGGGTCATCTTAGTCAACAACATCCCAAGAAATTTTACCCACCTCAAGAAATAATCTATGTGAAGTAGTTGTGAATCTAGAGGGTACAATAAAACAATAATCTATGTGAAGTAGTTGTGAAGTAGTTGTGAATCTAGAGGGTACAATATGAAAAGGAAGCAATTGAACCCAAATCTGGATCAAAACAGATCCATCCCCTGAGGATCTTGAGACTAATGCTTCAGTAAAAAAGGAAGAAAAAGAAGAAGAGGGGGAAGAAGAGGATGCATAGGAAACATAGGAGGAAGAAGAGGATAAGGAAAAAAGACCAGAGCCAGTAGTGAGGGTTCACTCTAAATATTCTCAATCCTTTGTCAAAATATTGAAGAAATCACCCAATCCCTCCCCTCCCCTCACAATGGTAAGGAAATCCAATCAATAACGGAGGACTTATAAGATAAAAAAGAATATACTCTTGGGATATCAAACACTTTTGGAATTTTTTTTAGGGAAGGACTACAAAAGCAAGTGATAGCTATATTTTTCTTATGTACTTTTCTTTTTAATCAATTTGTACAAATTTGTCCTTGTGCTTAGGAATTTGGAAAGAAAATCCCCTACAACAAAATTCACCTTCTCTCCTCCCAATTCCTTGAGGAGAGAAAGAAAAATCCACAAAAACTGTGACTTCGACAAGATATTCAATCAACACCTTTTATATGTTTGATGTTATCTCTACTACAAATTTTTTAAATATAAAAATTCCCCAGTTTCGGTTAAAAAATAACTATGTAAAGGTAATATTAATTAGATAAATGTTTGGGTTCCCCAAGAAATAAAATGACTTAAGAAATGAAAAATTATCATTTCATAGTTTAAATAATTGAGAGTTTGATGTAATGGGGTCTTTTGGCTTTCCATGGTTTGGGATTTTTATAGTTATTGGTTGTATGTGATCCAAATGCCCTGTGATTGGCTTTGTGAATGTAGTAAGACTTTAAATAATTGACATTAATTCACTAAAGTTTGTAAATATTTTTTCTTCATGCTTGTAAATCATAACATGGCGGAAGCTACAGGAGGGAGCTTTGATCCATCCTACAATGGGGCTCTTACAAGAGGCTCCCTTAAGGGATATCCACATACTTTGTAGACTTCTAAACAACAGACCCTATTAGGAAAAAATCAAGGTACCAACCACAATGTTGGGCTCTCAAAACACACTTATTTTTGTCACTTTCATCTCATTAATCTTCCCCCATAACCTATATTTGATGTCTAGATTACATCATATTCTACCTTTTTACCATGACTATGTTGTTTAGCTATAGAGTCAATGCATTGAAGAACACTTAAGGTACATTCTTCATTCTTGAGTACATTTCTATTCTTCCTTATGCAAATTATTTTAAATTGTTGTTGCTTTTATAAGTTGTTATAGAATCATAAATTTTGTAGCAAGCCACTAATTGTTTTTGGAGAAGAATTGTAGTTCCACATGGTTTCACATACTCCAGGTTAAGATCATGAATTGGATATGATTCCAAGTCAACATCATATGCTTATCCACCTATCGGCTCAGTTCGATATTCAACCGCTTCAATAAAGGAGATAAGTCAAAGTTCAAGTCAACACATAAAGATTTGTTGCTAAATATCCTATAGTGGCTTGTTTTTAAAGATTGTCTTTATGCGTCATTTATGAACAAATAAAGATGAATTGGGAAAATAAAAAATATCAGTTTTGTGTAGAATATGATAAATTGAATGACACACAAGAATATTTCTCAAATATCGTATGACCAAAAAAATACGGGTGGATCTTCAAGATGGATTCTGATGATAATGTCCATAATTTCCTGTAGGTGGCAATTTGCAGACATAATTTTTCCATGTCATTTTCCATCATATGAAGATGAATCTAATGAATCCAAAACATGGGTTTTGTGAGGAATGGGTTCATTTAGGTGAATTGAGATGTAAAGCCTCGAAAAAAATGAAATAAGGAGTGAAACAAAGATATCTCCAAATGGTCCTCCAATTGTTATTTAGGGATTTCCAGAATTTTGATATCTCCTCCATCCTTTGACCAACGACTTCTATGAATGAATATTGAAGCCAAGGATTTTGTTAGTCATAATTTTTTTAAGATATCCAACCAATTCAAATAAACCCTTTTCCTTAATCCTATATTGGGTTGGTTTTATATCCACTTATCTAGGATCTAGCCTCATCTTGTTGTAACTCCTTTACTTTTGTGAAGGAGGAACTATATGTATAAATATCAGCTATGAGAACCTTCATAAACACATGGGAGATGATATCAAATGGTTGTAATTTTGTATTTTTGATTGGATATTAATATAAATCTACGGTTATTCTTGATCGCGTGAGTTGTGTGGCTTAGTATTATAAGTTCAGTCTTATAGTTTTTAATTCTACGATGCTCACCGAGCTAGGAGGCCCCCCTAAGGAGGATTGTACTACTTAGTTTTATTTCTATTGGTATTGTTTTCATTATTCAGTTGTGTGTTTAATATTTGTTGTTCTTTCATTTTCTCCAATTAATTAATTTATGTTTTATTGCACGGGATAGAGTAATATACAGAGAGTAATAATCAAATATATGATTGTTCTTTTGAATCCAGTAATTGCAATATTGTGATTAATAATTCAGTAGATTGTTAGTATCAGGTAATTATAATATTTCATGAATTTATATAAGTTATTTTCTAAATATTATTTTGCATACTCTATTTTATATAGCTTACCCTATTTTTTGCAGCTGAATAGAACTATGTTTCTGCAGCTGAACAAAACTTTGTTTCTGCATCTGAACCAATGAACAATTTACTTTCATTTTGCATAAGTAGTCATTTAGGGATAGATTGAAAGTTAAGGCATGCTTATATTTTGCATTGCACTTCATCAGTTTACGATCCCCACGTTGATAATTTAATTTAGTAGAATTCACCTATTGAATTGACTAACATTTTTGGCGTCGTTGTCGAGGAAGTGAAAAAAGGAATTATTTTTATTTTTATCATTTAAATGCATATAAATAGAATGAATGTAAAGAATAACTCATGTCAAATGATAACTTGGTGACAACAAGGTCTTAGTAGCATGAGTTATTCAAGATGTAGTTTGCTTCACTTTTTTGTATATTTCATTCAAAAAGTAGAAACGTTTCAATTATTTTCTTGTGTTGTAAGAACCCTCATGTACTAATCCATGTGCAATACATGGAATATCGACCAAAAATAGGAATTCAAGCATGATCAATAATTCATTGAGAAAAGGAGGAAATGATAATCCAATAAATATCTCAAATCCTAACAACAGCCAGAAACATCTCTGCATCTCAGGAGGAACAAATCTTGACAGCATTCAAGAACATACATGTACTTTGGTAAGTGATAGAAGACCAAAAATTCCATGAGAAAAATCAAAATGAAGACCTAGAAGGATCAAACAACCATGGGAAACATATGATGGAGAGAAGATATTAGAACCTGAGATCGAGGAATTTATATCTTTCCCATTAGCAGATTTGTTATGCATTCAAGAGACCAATCGACAAATAGTAGAATATTTGCATGGCATGACAAAAGAGGACATACAAAGTGGTGATAATGAACAAGTGAACCAAGGGCATCATGACTACATTGAATTATGGTTTCAAGCACTTATCGGTTCACAAAATTCCTTCACTCTTCAACAATTCTTGACATTATAGCAATCAAATCCAACTGGTTTCTCATATTCTGGTATATATCAAAGTATATCTTTCAAACATGAATATAAGTTTACTTGTAATCTTGTTACGCACATGGATCCATTGGAATTATTCCTATACTTGGAAGAGATTTTCTTTTTGAAGCAAAGTAAGATAGGGTAGAAGAATAAATGAACAAATAAAATAGTAAAGATAAAAATAAGTCCAGTTGTGAAACCCAATTACCCGGTTTACTAGCACAATTGGATATGAATTTTTCTTAAAAACCAGACAAATGGCGGGAAAAATTATCAATAAGTTCTATATGTTGGTACAATCTTATATTTTAGTTCTGCAAATCAATATTGTTTTATGCTCATACTAGATGATGTGGGATTCTTTAAGGCCTTCCTTCCAGTAGGTATTGTCCCATTGACTTCAACACTCTATCTGGGATCAAGATTAAGAGATATTTATAATGCCTTGGAACTTGTATCCCTCAATGATAGGTTTCCTCACCGATGGCAGTGGAGATGAATTAATGCCTCCTGGCTATCATATCCTCCATGTTACTCAACACCAACACATTCATTTGTGCTTGACAAGATGCATTAAGGGTACCTTGACACTCATTTACATCAATGGTGAGTGATATTGCATTGGTTAACAACATACATTAATGGTCGGTAATCCAATGATTTATTTCCATGCTCGATGTCGACACATCCATTTGCATGGTAATAATTGTACCACGAATTCAAGTTTTGATGAAGACCAATATGGTTTAATGGTGTCAACATTTGCAGCCTTTTTCCATATTTTTGTAAATAAAAGGGAATGGTATTCTTGTTGTAGTACATTTCATTGTAGAATATTTTCTGGTTCCCTCTAGTAGTATTCATGGTTGGTATTTGGCATTGGTTCCAACAATATTTGTTACATCTAAAAAATGTGATAAGAAAAATAGAGTTCAAATCGAATTCGACAAATAGATCATTTTAGTAGATGTATCTCTGCAGTAGAATCAATATCCAACATCAAATTATGGGTATTTGATTTTAGTTTGCATTTTCAGATTTCCACCATTCAACATGATCAACATGAAATATTCCTACAACACTTCAATATTTAGATAGTCCTCTCCATTCATACTCTAGCATGATTCAAATATCAAATCTTAGAAGGATGACTGAGGACATGCATCATCCTTCATGTCGGGGAGAGAGAGAATTGAGGTATCAATGTCCTTCTATGGTTCCAAATGTAGGTGGATTTCACTTTATTTATATCTCCTTCAAACAATCCTCAACATGCTTGTTTTTTCCCAAGCATCCAATTACCCAGTACACATCTTCTTCTAATCATCATGACAACAGAGAGGTAAATTGGAACAATAGAATTTCAAGCATTTTAGTATTTGATTTTTTCCTCGGTATCAAGGTTACTTTCAAACAAATTTTGCTGAGGATAGTTACACAATATCATAGCTTATTTTTCCTTATGAAGATATTTTTAGAGAAATTTTGCAGTTTTTAGACTTTCTCCAACTATCGAAAGTGTTGTTACAGCTAGATTTCCTATAGTAGAATGTTCCCTGGGACGATCTTTGCACAATATTTGCAAGCATAAGAGGTTGAAATAGAAATTTTTGAGATATGGGTTTTGAGGAGAATGTGATAAATTGAGGAAATCATGGGTGAAATTTTTATAAAATGCACGATAAAGGATGCACGGGCATGTTTTAAAACTGATTTAATAAAAATTTCCAGAATTTTTGTAAACAGTTACAACCATCTTTTTGTAGTATATTTGTAGTTTTGTATGGCTACACACATCCCGAGACTATATCGTGACTTGGACATAGTTTCAAATCAACACCAAATCTCCATCCACCTATCAATCTAGGTTGAAATTTCTCCATGTCATCGTAGGAGCTTAGTCAAAGTTGTGGTCAACGCATAAATAAATGGCAGACTATGCAAGCTTAATCAATGCTAAATCAACCATGAACATTTCATGTTCAACATTTCTTTCCAACAATTGATTTTTTAAATAATAAAGTTCTTGTCAGCTTGTAGAAATTCGGTTTTGCAACATTAGTCAGATAGAATCTTTCTTTTCACTTCATAATTCTAGATATTTTTATATTTTTCATGGTTTCTCATAAGAATAAATTTAGTAGCAATTGTCGTCGATTTTCTTCTCAATTAAATTTTTTTATCACTACAACATGTTAGATATCTTTATGATAGACATCACAATTCAGCAGAAATTCAATTTTGGAAATTGTTTTTGCAGAATATTTAGATGTTCTTCAACATCTGTAACATACTCATCATCATTGTATTTCTTAATTAATATTTCCATAATTTTATAGCAGCATAATCGGCTACATCAAATAATCCAATTGATATCAGTTCCATCGGTTTTTTGCTACATGTAAATCATTCAAAAGGTAATGAATCTTTAAACCATTTTGAATTTGGAATTCTTAAATTATACGAAGGAATTGAACAAATTTTTCATTCAATGGTCACTTGTTTTGTTTTTCTATGCTAACTTTCCACCATATTTTCCTTTTCATACGTTAATCCCTTCATTTTGTATCCGTAAAAACTAAGGATAAAACCGTTCATCTACTATATATTAAAAACCATTCAAAATCATGATTAATATGCATGTCGAAAATATTGTTTTCGACACACATTATTATTTAAAATATATATGGAAAATCAAAATGCCCTAATACATGATCCAAGGAGCACTGCCATAACCTCCAATTATTCCTTAGACTATGGCACGACCATTATCACTTGAGACATCATCGCTCGAATCCTTCTCCCATCCGAAATCTCCATGCCATCATTCCCATTTCCCTTGTGAGAAGAGTGATTTTGAGACCCAAAGTTTTGTTTTACGCTGCAAAATGGGACTTGTAGTGAGATATAAGTTGAGAACCATGGAACTATTTGAGGCATACCTGAAATAACTTAAGTGCTTCAAAAAATCAGGGTGGTTTCCAATCTTAGAGAAATTTTAGGGGTATAATGAGCAAGTGATGAGAATTTTCACATCTTTAGAGGATATGTTACAAACCATGGATAAAATACAAAATTTTGATTTTTTGAGTTATGGAAGGATAAGATATTTCATTGCATGAGGACATGCAACACCTTCCATGTGGGGGAGGTGTTGGGATCTCAAAACACACTTATTTTTGTCACTTTCATATCATTAATATTCCTCCATAACCTATATTTGTTGCTTAGATTACATAATTTTATACCCTTTTACCATGACTATATTGTTTAGCTACAAAATCATATTCTACCCTTTTACCATGACTATATTGCACTTCATCAATTTACAATCCCCGGGTTGATAATTTAATGTAGCAGAGTTCACCTATTGAACTGACTGAAACACAACTCACAAAGCTATCGAAATCCAAGCTTGTCAGTAGCAACTGAAGGAGCAGAAGGAGCAGGGGAATAAAAGGACATTGAAGCTAATTCCACAGGTCCAACCTTGAGATCTAGGAAAAGAATAGTCAGAAACAAACCGAAAAATGTATCCCGAAAATTGTTGATGTCCTGGAATATGAAATCACTTCCAAATACATTGAGAAATATATCCAGCACATGCAATACCATGTAGTAATAGTAAAATTGATGGGTATCTAGCCCTCCTAAAAGGCTCTTCACTAGTGGATCCAGACCCACTGGAATACAAAAGGAGAAATCAAACTCAAATCAGGCTCCAAAATATTTTTCACAACATTTTTTACTAGGATGGAAGAGATGGACGAAGTCTTTGAGAATGGTACTTACTTTTTCAACTCAACAGGTTTCTTCCTCTGTCTCTGGACTAAAAAATTTAGCCCAGAAAGAGAATATTCCATGGTAGCTCCAATATGAATCAGGATTTACTCTTTGTCGTTGGAATACTAGGAGGAGGAAATATTGGAGGGCATAGGCAATGCTCTAGGACCCTTTGTCAAAGTATCTAAAATCACCAAAAATATTAAATACACTTCTTATACAAGAATTTGTTCCTACATCAATGTCTCTCAAGTGCTTTCAGACTCAATATGTATTTTTCTATCAAGAAAATGAATGGTTACAATCCATATATTACGATCATATTCCATTTAGATGTCATAAATGTCATGAGCATGGACATAAGTTCAGAGAATTCCCTCTCAAAAAAAATCAACCAAACATTAAGGCCAATACGGAGAGATATGTGGAAGGATTTGAAACGGTGAATACCAAAAGATGAAACACCATAAAACCAATAGCCCCATCAAACCAACCCAAAATCTTGACCAACTATAAGTTTGATAGCCTTCATAGTGCCCAAGAGGAATCTCAAGAAGGTATCACTCCAATAGTCGAAGATCAAATTATCCAAGAAGCACCTCAAAACATAGATAGGGACCAGGAAGAGAAAACAAAGTGCAGAAAGATTATGGAACTAGAAGAAAAGAACATCCAAGATATAGACATTGAGATGCAAAATAATGGTGAGGATAGAGGGTAATCATAGGATGGAGAATAAATGGAGGTGAATGAACTAGATCTGCAATCCTTAGAGACATCTTGGAAGCAACAAGACCCTAAGTAAATCCCCGAACAACAAATATAGATGGTCAAAGATGCTCTGATAAAAAGAAAATAAGGACACTCAACTCAATCAAAAGGTAATCCAACCTCCTCCTCCTCTTCTTTGGGTATTAAAACTCAAGCCTCAAAAGATATTTCTAAACAGACCAAAGAGTAAAAGAAAAAAGGCAAGAAAAGAAACAAGCAACTTATGTAAGACCTCAAAGAGATGTTGGTTAACTCGGGAAGAATCACCCTGATGATTGATCCATTCCCTCTTAAACCCCATTGTTCCCCATGAAATTTCTTTCCTGGAACACTCGAGGCCTCAATGGAAAATTCAAGCATATAATGATGAAAAATCCATTACAAAAGAACAATCTATTGTGATCCAACTCCAAGAAACTAAATTCCCCAGTAGTCTCCTTGATTCCCTGGCCCTAAAATTATAGAAACACTCTAAATTCATTTCCATTGATGCACAAGGGGTTGTGGGAGGCCTTTATGTAATATCCCTAGGCCGAACCCAATTGTAATGCAAATGAAAATGTACTTAAGCTGGTGAGTTGTTTGATATCATTTTTTGTATGCACATTTCATGGCATAGTGCGCACATGTACTGCACGGTAAAATGAGGAAGTTTCAAATTCCAGGATACTGCGCACAACAACATAAGTGCACGTGATTTTGAGGCCAGGTAGCCTTTTGTGTATATGCTACGTTTTATGGTGAGCCAGTTATTATAAGCTAGGATTCTTATGTTTTGATTAGGCCAAAGAGCCTATATGTTAAAGGCCAGTGCGCCTATTTTTGTATATGTCTCATAATAAATATAAAATACATCATTGTGCGTAGACCGACCATGATAAAAGAGATGGGGGACTAAACTCCACTAGTTAGGGAAAGGGAGGGGCCTAAAAGTTAAGGAAATGGGTAAGATAGGGAGATTAAGCCAAAAAGGACTATTATATTAATATTTCTTGAATCATAAATTATGGATAATTATTTTATCCTAAGTTATAAATTTGGGGACAAGTGGGGCCAAAGTATCTCCCAACATTACAAGTATCAAGTTGGGGACATGCATACATATTGCTGGGGCTTAGTTCATTTTCCCATCTTTTCCATCATTCTTCCCATCATTCCTTCCATCATTTAGTCAATCATCCAGGAGCATGCACACACCCATTGAGCTATCCTTCGTATCTTCATGACTGTACCTGAACCTATATCCATAGCCATTTGTGTTGGTGTATCTGGTTAGCTTGGGAGCTGGACTGAAGAAGCGGGTTGTCAGGCCCATGGGATATTGAAGAGGTAGGTTGTCAGGCCCATGAGAAATTATCTGGGTGAGAGAATTGTTGGGAATTGATTTCCTGAAGGTGCTAAACTGCAGCTACAATGCTCTGAGACTTCCTGTCCGGCCTTTTGTTGAAGCCCGAAAAGGAACTGGGGCAGCCGAAGGACTATTGAGCAAAGAAGATGCACACTTCTTGGGTGGGACATGCATGTGGGGAATGAGGGACTGTAGGTTGTTATTTTGAGTTGGCACTTGAGACGAAGTCTTTCCTGTTGTCTATGAGCCTTTAGCCTGGTTAGGAATCCCTTTACCCGGGTGGAGTTTAGTCCCATCTCCGGGGTGACTCACTGTTGAGAGTGATGAACATTGTGGTCTAAGGCTGGGAGGTTCGTGGAAGGTCTGCACACAGTTGGTGACATTCTTACCAAGATAAGTGTCAATTGTGTGATAAATTTCCATGTTGCATTGTTATTTACGTGCTTATTTTTATGGGTTATCATATGTGTGGTTATAACTATGTTTATTTTTATGGGTATTTCTTGTATATGTTTACTGTTATTTCAATGTGAATCTGTTTATTTACAGATGTATTTGTATGTTTACGTTTTATATGTAATGCTTCCGCAAGAGTTTTGTGTGTATATATTTTAATTGCATGCAGTTCGAAAATTTTATGTGGCATAGCTCAGTTGGATATTGGGTATGTTACAGTATGTTCCACAGAGAGAACACAAGAGTTATCTGATGTAGCGTGGCCTGGACTGGGTGGCCGAGGACATTACACTTTCCATCCCATGGAACCCTATTGAAATCACCTTGGCATCCTTTTTTCCACCTCTAGAACAATGTTTTCCCACTTCAACATTATTGGAATTGCCTCCTCTAGTTTTGTTACTAATGTTTATGGTATGCCCTCTGCCCTGAACAAAGATGCCTTTGTTAATACCTTGCAGGCCCTCAAATCCATCATAGAATATCATCATTGGATTATTGGGGGGAATTTAACATAATTACTTCCTTGGATGAAAAAAGAGGAGGCATAAGATGTCTAGATTAAGCCTCTTTGTTGGCGCGCAGTGGGAAGACCCAGGGTTCAACATGAATTCACCAACAAAACCCTCAAATACCAACCCTTTCGGTATCAATGAAAAGTAGGTGAATTCTCACCCGAGGTATGTACGGGAACTGCAAGAACCAGGTTTCTGAAGTGATAAAGGGAGGGGAGGCAATCCTTATAACCATTCTACTTAGCCTTTGTTTATTATTCCTTATATCATGTGTGCAGAAACATAGGAACATGTAACATATTCCTAGTAAGATAACATATATCATATGTGTGCAATAAGCAAAACATCAAACACATCTTAAAACATAGAAACCATGATTAATGTGGTTCACCCAAGATGGGCTACGTCCACAATGGTCGACTTCTTATTATATTATTCATAACAACCATTACAAAATATGTGCACTACGCTCACATACAAAATTACCTCGTCATTCTCCTATTCTCCTTACTCACTATCTATCTCCATATATGTCTATCTCATCATCGTTGTCTCGCATACTCTCTCTTCTCCTTACTCACTATCTATCTCCATATTCATCTATCTCATCGTGGTTTTCTCCTGTGCAGTTCCCAAAACTGGTCCCCAAAATCCTATCCCAAAAGACTCCCAATACTCACTTGTAGCTCGTTTCGAGCCCCTCAATCCTTCTGATGTGCTCCCTTCCACGTCGAAACAAACTTCTGAAAATTTCCCTTTGTGTTTGTGACCTTCTCCTTTTCCTATGCTTTTTGCGCCAAAATCTCTTATGTTGTCTGTGCGATAATGGGGGTCTTCAGTTTCTCTGCACTGTCTTGCACTTTGTAAGATGATCTGTAGGACAAATCAACCCAATATACTTATGTGTTGTATATTTAATTTATGTTCCAAACCTGGCATGTAATATCTTTTTGAATTGCTATCAATTATCTATTCTATCCTTATGTGCAGCCCACCACCTTACAGTAATCACTTTCAGCGTGACATCTAAAGCTATCAATTTATGTTGGTTTGATATTTGCAATTAAAATTATTTTACAAAAGAATATATATCCATCAGTCCATCTTACTTCAGGGGATCACGTACCTCAAATCCAATCCAATGCAATGTGTGGTTAATCTGAGCACATCTTCTTATAGATACTTCATGTAACCTCTATCTTCAATATTCCAAGGATTCTTCTGAATCCAATGTGCAATAATTGATACTTCTCCAACTAAGTACACCCTCAACAGCAGGATTACTATAGTGTTCCATATATGTGGTCACATTGTAAAGGTTATCGAGTTCCTCTATACCAAATCCTCCCATTTCTAGTTCCCATATTGTCTTCCTTCTGTGGGATCAAATGGCACAATAACTCTCAAGTCTCCTACTTCAAAGATCATTCGTCTCTTTTTCATATCAATAATGGTTTGGTTACCAAAATACCAATCGAGTCCTAGTAACACTGGATAGGGTTTGATATCATCCACTATATCAATTACTTCAAAATATGTTTTGTTGTGCACTCCATCAATATTAACATTCACCCATGTCAGTCTTTCAATCGGAAAAATCTTGTGTTAATTTTCTAGCATCAACTGAATAGTTGACCAGATCAAATTTGGTTTTCCCATCATCTCCCATGTCTTCTTCAGAAGGGCGTTCACATAAAATCCCATAACCAAGATGATATTATCCATATCATAGTATATTATCTACGCATCAAGTCAGAATTCCATATTCATCATTTTCTTGCATTGTACCTAGTTAATTTCTTGTTGTCCAAAGGGTTCTTCTTTATCTTGTGTGCATTGGTTGATCATCTCATGCAAGATGTCTAATGTAGTTTCATCCTTTATTAGTTCTAAACAACTCTTTAAAAAAATCTTTAGAGTACTTGCCTCCTCAACTGGCCTTTTTGTAATCAGGTGGTCATAGGTTGGAGGCATGTCATACACAGGTGACGAAGTTGATGCTCTCCATTATGTTTCCAACATCTCCTTCATTGTTTTCTTATATGTATCTCTCTCCTTCCAAGGGTCAAATTTCATAGGAGGTTCTGTTTCTTTCCTAATCAATTGTGCAGTCTGATTTCCTTGTTTTGTCACATCTACTCTTGTTCTTTCTCCTCTGCGTGTAACTGTTGCTACCCTTGGTTGATCATGACACTCTTTCATTGCTATCATCTGCACATTATAGTTCTTTTTTTCCTGCCACTCCACGATCAGTTGTAGATATTCTTTCATCGCATGATCCATTTGTTTACAGTATGTACACATCGTACAAGGATTCTGATAGCCTCGTGCTTAATGCATAGGTTGGTTACAATTAGGTTGGTTACAGTTATAGCATATAATCAGTCCTCTTCCTCTGTTGAATCCTCCTCTTCCCCAACCTATGAATCCTCCTCTTCCTCCTTGATTTTATCCCATCGGAGTATTATATTGCGGTACCCCTCCTTCCGACCCATCTTCCCCTTGAACTTTGTATGCATCTTTGGTGTGTTCTCTCGTTAGATTGAGTGCGCGATAGTTATGTTCGTCATGTCCCACAAACTTACAAAAATTACAAAATAATCTTTTGACACTACTCTGATACTTCTGCATCAAAGGAAAGGAGGTTGTGCGATGACCCATCATTCTACATATCTCACACTATACCCCTCCTCTCGTGGATAAGGGATTCAAAGCTCTTGTAGTCAAATAATATTTAAAGGATGGACACTCGTTCTTATGATGACCTTTCTTTCTGCATGTAACACACCAAACTTCTTTGTGATTTTCCTTCCCTTTAGCAATCTCTTGCAACTGAATTTTCAATGTTTCTAATTGTGAGTGAACCTAAGTCATCCCTACACCATTCTCTCCTATAGGGGATACTTCCAACTTCATGGTGATATCTAGTGATTTTGAGTGCAACGTAATATTATGATGCATCAATGGGCATCGTATATGTGGTAAAAATCCCGCAATGAACCATTCCCTATGTTTCTCATCTAGAATCTAGAAGGTCAACCGATCCATCAATATCTTGAATATTTGATCAAAATCCCATACCGATTCATTTTGCAACGATTTGATCTCTTTTAGTTCTATAATACACTGCGACTCAAAATTTGATTTATGGAATTCTTTTAATAGGTATTTCCTAATGTCTTCCAATGTTTTGGCTTGTCCCACAGTTGTAGTGGACTGATACTTCATATACAATAGTAACACATAGTCTATGAATGTCATCACTAATTGCACGATTTTCACATCGTCATCCAGGACATTCTTCATGGTCCATATTGCTTCACAAACAAATAAGTGTTGTTCTAAATCTTCTTTCCCTGCTCTATGGAAGACACACAATATCATAGTGGAGTCTTACCCCCCATTGTGTACTGCGTAATATTATTTCTCAGTATCGCTATCTAGATATGGGTTTTCGTACTATTTCCACTACTCTAAGTACCTTTACTACTATCCTTGATTCCTTCACTAACTATAATTGTTCGAGGAAAATTTTCATATCTTACCTCAGAACTTAGAGACACACATGGGGTCGTGAGTTCGACATAGAGTCTGGCCTGAGTGGAGATGCTAGGATGTAATGGATCTCCTTACCTTGGGATTTTTCCACGATCATTCTCCTTCCTTTCTATGTGTGGTATTCCTTTGATCTGGAGCACTACGTCGGTGTCTCTTTTCTCAAACTCGTTGTGTTTCCCTTCTCTATCAAGCATAGTACTCTTCTTAATGTACCAAAATCTTTTACCACTATGCAATACTCCAATATCTTCTTCTGTCACACCTTCTTCTTTTCCCAACATTCTTATCCCATCCATTCCTTATTTATTCTTTCATGCATCCCTTTTCTCCATACTCTCAAACCATCCCTTGGTCAGCCCCTAGTCCTCCTATGCGCATGAAGGTGCCTAACTACTATGGAAATCAGATTCCAACATCATAACCCACTTATCACCCAACAACATTATCTTGACAAAAATATTTAAAGAGCTCTCTCTCTCTTTTAGTAGCATTTTATGATTGGGTACACTTTATAGAAAACTTAGTAATATAACCCCCCAATACACTATCCATCCAAAACGCAATTGTGTGTGAGATCTGATTTCTTATGTTATTAACTTTATAGATCAACTCAGGGGTCCAACTTCTTAGAACAACAGTGCGAAATGTTTCATTCTTTTAAATTAACCTCTGTAACCACTCATGCAAAACTATCAAAAATGTAGCAAAGAAAATCTCATATAAGTCTATAAATGCATACCTCTGTAACCACTTCTTTGAGTTGATCTACAGGTTCTTATTCTGATATCTAGAAAACTCTCACTCCTTTGTCTCTAATCATCATCCTATATATTCCTTATTCGTCCTCCACATTCCCTTCAATCATAGATCATGGTCCCGACAACATAACCATTTGTTGGCACGCAATGGGAAGACCCAAGGCTCAACATGAATTCACCAACAAAACCCTCAAATATTGGCCCTTTCGTCATCACCCACAAGAAGGTGAAGTCTCACCCAAGGTATCTATGGGTACTGTAGGAACAATGTTTCCACAGTGATAAATGGAGGGGAGGCAATCCTTATAACCATTCTACTTAGCCTTTGTTCATTATTCCTTATATCATGTGTGCAGAAACATAGTAACATGTAACATATTCCTAGTAACATAACATATATCATATGAGCATAATAAATAGAACAAAAAACACATCATAGCACACATACATCATGATTAATGTGGTTCACCCAAGATGGGCTATGTCCACAATGGTCGGCTTCTTATTATATTATTTGGAACATCCATTACAAAATATGTGCACTGCGCTCACATACAAAATGCCTTTGTCATTGTCCTATTCTCCTTAATCATTATATATCTCCATATCCCTCTATCTCATTGTCTCTCTTTCACATACTCACTCTTCTACCTATTCAATCATGTTCTATCTCTCTCCATAAAACCTTACATATTTATACAATTACAATCGGACTTATCCCATATCGACGGACCCAAAAGGCCTAACGGATTCCAACAATCTTCCTTCCCTTGTGTGCATTGATACCTGAAAGTGTGCTAACTGTATTTCCTTCTTTTACATGTGGTTTTCTCCTACGCAGTTCCCAAAAATGGTCCCCAAAATCTTGTCCCAACACTCTCTTAAACTCAAGGAAATCATTCTTAATCTAAATCTAATTGACCTTCTCTTCTCCAATGCAATTCATACTTGGAGCAATCACCACAAAGGAACAGACTAGATTTCCTCCAAGATAGATAGATTTATTGTCTCTGACTCTCTCCCTCTAATGGGCCTCTACCTTGAATCCACCATCCTTCCTCTTTCTAGCTCGGACCACTAGCCAATCAAGCCTAACATTATCCTCTCAGATACTCCTCCTCTATGTCCTTTCATATTTGAATCTTTTTGGCTTGATCACTCTACCTTCATGGAAAACATCGAACGACGGTGGCATCAGTCTCAGAACTTGCAAGGAATACATATGTATCATTTCCAACATCGTCTAAAATAAATCAAATCCAATATCAAAAAATGGAACAAAACTATTTTTGGTAATATATGCAAAGAGAAGAAAGTGCTAGAAGAAAAAATGGAACAATTTCAACAAAAAATCATTGAAAAGGGGAGAAAAAATACACAGTTTATAAGGAAACATGCCTCAAAAAGAAATTAGTACATCAGGGAAAAACATGAAGAAACCCTGTGGAAACAAGAATCTAGAGTCCTCTAGTAAAAGAAGGGATAGAAATATTAAATTTTTTCACAAGTCTATTATTCAACGAAAACAAAATAACCACATCACCTCCATCAAATCAACTCAAGGAAAGCATCTATCAGATCATGCTAAAATTGAACAGGAATTGGTCAACAACTTCTCTAACATGCTCACAAAAATGCAGTTGGACAGAGGAGAGGCTATCAGTAAGATAACGAGTAATATTCCAAAGTTAGTGTCCCAAGAACATAATGAAGTTGTTCTAACACCCACTACCTTAGAAGAAATAGAGAAATTCATCATGAAAATTCCCAAAGGAAAATCTCTTGGGCCAGATGGTTTTACCACCAACTTTTTCCATGCTTGTTGGCCCATAATAAAGTTGGATGTTTTTGAATTGGTTCAATATTCGTGACACTTTTCCAAGGTTATTCCATCCCTCAACATTGCTTTCCTAGAATTCATCCCTAAATAATACAAAGATAAAGACCCTAGTAAATTTCGTCTTATTTCTCTATGCAATGTAATTTATAAAATCATCACTAAAGTCATTTACAACATGCTCAAGCTTATCCTCCTACATCTCATATCCTAGGAACAAACGGGATACCTGGAAGAAAGACAAATTGTGGATGGCATTATCCTAGCCCACAAAGTGATCCATTTCTTGAAAACCTCTAAGTTGGATATTATAATAATCAAACATGACATGTCCAAAGCCTTTGATAAGATAAGTTGGTAGTACATTCATCACTCTTTCCTTGCCTTTGTTTTTTCTCCCATCTAGGTCAATTGGATCATGTCCCTCACCTCCTCTACCTTCTTTTCAATCTTGATCAATGGATCCCCTTCCTCCACCTTCTCTCCTTCTAGAATAATTCAGCAAGGTGATATGCTCTCTCCCTTCCTCTTAATTGTAATGGTTGAAGCCTTAAGAAGGGCCCTCAAGCCCACAGTCACTCAACGAAAAATCACAGGACCTCACCTTCATGGAGCAGACCTATCGATTTCTCATCAACAATTTTTGGACGATACAATGCTAATGGGAATCCCAACAGCAAAGGAATCACAACAAAGCAAATGGGTTCTAGAATACTTCATGGAATCTTTGGGAACTAACATGAATCAAATTAAGTCTCAAATATTTTTCTTCAATACTAACATTGATATTCAAAATAACATATGCAGAATTATAGGCTTTCAAAGAAGTTCACTGCCATCCAAATATTTGGTTGTCCCTCTAACTACTAATGCTTTGAGAAATGCTACTTGGGAGGACCTTCTTGTCTGAATGGAAGATAAATTATCCAACCGGACCTATCACTCTCTAAATTTTTACAGACATATTGTTCTCTTAAAATCTATTCTCCAAGTGATGCCCCTTTATCTCTTTTATGTGCTAGCAGACCCCAAATCCATTATCAAAGTGGTCAGAAATATTCAAATATATTTCCTTTTGGGGGGAGAGAAAAAGGGGAAAAAATGGGCTCTTTTCAAATGGGATAAGGTTTTTCAAACCAAAATGGCAGGAGGTCTAGGCCTGATAGGCCATGAAACCTTATCTACAATTTTGGGGGTGAAGACTTGGTGGAGGTGTCTCTGGAGTAAATATTATCTATGGGGGGGAATACTGAAAATCAAATATATCCCTCAAACAGAGGATCATAACCTCATCAGGATGAAGGGTAACATAAACTCTCTATCATATGGAACACAACCTAGCTCAACAAAAGCATCATTCAATAACATTTCTTTTGGGAGGTGTTCAATGGAAGGCACACCCTGCTCTAGGAAGATGCTTGGCAATAAATTTTGGCATGGAGACAAAAGGTTTCACTCCTCTTTGATATCAACTAACCATTCAAGAACAAATATGGATATGGCAATATTGGTAGGAGCTCCAAGTATCTAGCACATGGAGAATTTGGAACCCCAATGGACCTGGAATACAATTGGAATTTTGATCCCTTTGGGAAGAGTTCTGGACATAAATAAAATATCAGAAAATAAAATAGCATGAAGGAATAGACAAACTTCATTAGGGACACACCTCCAAAGGAAATTTCTCAATTTAAGAAGCATACAAATTGATTTCTACTCAGCAAAATCGACCTCCCAACCATTCATGGAAGAAAATATGGCAACAAAATTTATGGTTGAAGGTATCACTCTGTCTATGGCTCCTAAAAAAGAATAAAATCTTAATGTAACAACCCCTCCATTACGGCATCAATGTAAGTGAGTACAGTAGTGGTAACCAAGTTGTTTTTAAAATATCAACAATTAGAAAAAGTGATATGCGACAATAACATATATCAATATTTACACATTTTATTATCATCTACGTCATTACATAGCAAAAATAAAATACCCCATCATGATACTATTAGATTGATTATATCACAACACAACAACAAAGATGTCTATCCGCCCAACCTACCCTACAAGGTTAGGACCTCCAAGACACATAATCAATGCTCAAGTCCAGGATTCATCCGATTGATTTTGACCATTTAAGGTCTCAGGACTTGTGACTATTCTGAAGAACACAGAGGTATCTATTCCCATAACCAAATCAAATCTAGACTCAAGACTAAGCAACGACAATACATTTACTCACAACATCATTTTAATCATTCAATTACTCATCATCCTAGACAAAGATTTTCCTTTCCTTTAATATTACAAACAATAATAATTCATCAATTGGATAATATGTCTTATCTTTATGAATTTCATCTTAGAATTATGTAGATGATATACCCCTTTTTTTGAATTCTGTCATATGATTATTATTTACCATATAAGAAAATCTCTTACCCTTAAGAATACAAGCGTCAATTATTTTCAATAAGAATACAAATCCATTGTAGTTCACTATCCAGACAAAATTTATACTCCCTAAGAATACCACATATAATATATATTCAATATTAAACTATTAAATTCCCTTAAAAAAAAGAGCACCCAAGCAATTATTTTCTTTTTAGGAAAATGTTTTACAAATTTTACATGGATAAACTATAATAATCAATAATCAATCTAACTTCAATATAAATTGGGAGTGTAAATCTTGCCAGTTAATATGATAGTTAGCTCAACTTTATTTACATAACAATTCTTGTCAAGGATTCTTTGAAGCTAAGTAAAGAGATAACCTACTATAAATGTAGAGATCTAAAATCATTAACATAACTTAATTAGGACTTCACGATGGAGTTAATAATACAACCAATTCAGGTAAGATAACATTTATATATTACAAAGATACTTGCTAGCTACGAGATGACGATGGGGTAAGTTGAGAATTTGTAGACAAGACGAGCTTGGGGAAATGGTAACAATGACGACCATTCCAATATTCGAGCACTACAATCCTCATTTCACACAAGGAAATGATAATACCACGTTAACCTCAAGACTAGAACCACTTTAACATACGACACGGAATTAACATTTGAACATAATTAAAAACCATTTAAAAACTACAATACAAACTATTGTTGATAACAATTTTAATACCATCATTAAAGTACTTAACACAAACAAATAATTGTTATGGGAACAAATTGGCATCGGTACACAAAGAGGATAGACTCCTCCTCTCCCCACTCGTATTGTTATTCCACTAAAATCTATGTCATCAAAATTGAAAAGTGGGTAACGAGCTACAACTCAAATAAATCCAAGTCTGAAGTGGACAAGGCGTTGCGGACGATGGTAGAAATTTTATTGACCAAGGGTGAATCAATCTTATGGACTTTGGAAGGAAAGAAGAACAAAAGTCGGGTTTACTACCCGTTGCCACTAAGTACCGACGGTTATGATAAATAAACAGAGAGGACTATCTGTCCTCAAGATTCTAGATCTACAAGTAGAGAATCATATTATCACACTAAAAAAACTCAACTACAAAGTGCAGTTAACAACAACAACCAATTAACTCATTTATTTCCAGACTGCAATACTTTCATAGTGATCTTTGCGATAGTCAACTTAAGAAGCAATTCTTCCTTTACACTGCGACCCAATACGTTTCACAATACGAAATGAAATCTAACTTGAACACAACCAAATAAAAGATAGAGTTCAGACTCTATAATTTATGGGCAATAGACATACGAAAGTTCAAGTTTGGGTCTTCGTCTAAAATGAAACGACCATATGAAATAGGCAATGAAACACTCTATTCTAAAGTATGACATGTAATTTAAAATGAGCGGTGATGTTACAACTCTTAAATTCTGGGTCTGTAGTTTGGAAAGGCAACGACCCTTCACTTATAAAATAGGGTCTATAGTTTGGAAAGGAAGCGACCCTTCACTTATCAAATCAGATCTATAGTTTGGAAAGGTAGTTAAATTTAAAGGACCCTGCGAGTTCTAGTTTCAGATTAGCAAAAAAATAAATCATAAAGATTCAACAAATTTCCAATCGAAATCTTAATGTGATTTACCAAGATTTTACGAGACTCAAAGATTGGATTGCATGTAGACTTTTTTTTACAGCGACCCATTAAAACCATAATCCAAAGTTGTAAATTAACTCGTGATGACCAAGACAATTTGCAATTCAACAAATAGTAAATTAATCTACTGCAACCTAAACAACAAACTCAGGAAATCGTAAAAGAGTATAATCAGCAAGTCGGAACTGAATTTTGACATGCAAACTTTTAAAGATACAACGATATCGCAATTTTGGTTGTTAAAAATTACATTGGAAAAACAATTTAAAATTTATGGAATAGTACGATATTACAAGATATGAATTATTTTACCTTTTGAAATACATTTGGACCGACATCGAACCCACACTTTTTCATATTTAGGAAGCAAACTTAAAATACAACAACCATTTCGAAAATAGGCTCATGGATTGAATAAATTGTTGTAGCGATCCAATAAAAATCTATTGTCAGGATTTACATTGGTTAAAGTGATCAATAAAAATATAGTTCCATAATTTCAATACAATTAAGCGATGATAATTGAATTTCTAAAACATAATTTTATCATTGTTACAATTAAAAAAATCAGAATATAAAATATCAAAACCGATGTAAATGGTGGGTTGAGGATGTCCTCCAAAGTCTTGTGCTCCTTCTCTTCTCCCACTTGCTAATCATAGAGACTTTACCGGTACCTCCCAGCTAATGCTAGGGGTACTCATCTTCCTCCTTAGCCCCCCAAGCCGCAAAGGGGCCACCCACAAGAAACCAACAACAATAGATCCAAGGCTTTCCTCGCAAGGAATATCTTCCACTCTTTCTCCAAGCTTGGTATGCCAACTCTCACAAGTAAAACACAGTCCAAAAAAATTTGGCAGCATAACATTACCAACAAAAAGTGAGATCCATTTCCCTTCTACCCCGTTTGTTTTATAGAAATTTCTTCACTAACACATGTCCTCATGCACAAATAATTAACTTTTTAGATTAAATTAATTAAGATTATTCACCCACACGCTTGTCACACTCTCCCCAAGTTGCACAAGTAATTACCATTTTTATTTTATTTAAAAATCCATTTTCCCTCACATTCCCCAATGTGTTCCTATTTTTTCTCTTAGTTGTCCCGTTGTTCCCCAAATTCTCATTTAATGAGTGTCTCCTAACTAGACCTTAGTTAGAGTTGGATTAGGAGTCTTCTTCTAGTTAGACCAGTGGTAGATTGACTCAAGATTCTATTCCATGTGTACTCCTATTCTCTCATACTATTATTTCTTCTATTTTTAAAAATCCATTTTATTCATTTCATGCATACATGTGCAATTTATCCAACTTTTTNAGAGTTTTATTATTCTCAAGTCTTTTAACCCATGCCATAATAATTCATTTAGTCCTTTATTTAATTTATACTTAGACTTAGGCTTTATAATTAAAATTTTTATTGTTTAATTAAATTATTGTATTCCAACAAGGTCTATTCATTTCAAGGTTTTCTAGGCCACCTAGATTTATCGACTTGAGTTTTAATTACGTGACGTGCCCGTCAAGAAGCACCTATTTTCTCCAAGGGTGCCACTCGCCTTAGACTGGTTTTGGAATTTGGTTCAACCCTTGGAGTCAACACTCCATTTGGTCAACCTTATGAGAGACTAAGGGCTTCTAAGGAATAAGGAATTTGCCTTATTGTGCGCCCCTTAGAAACATTCATGAGTGATTGTCTCAATCCAACCTCACAACATCGTGGACCTCTCGAACTACATAATCATCAATCTACAGTTCGGGTCAAGGCAGGAGTTCTAGTAGGCTGTGGAAGGGACACTACCACACCTCTCCCTCAATGTTTGGTTCATGTGCATGACCCATTTACTCCTTTTTTGAGTTGGATTAGAAAGAAACATCAAGCCTGCATCCACTAACAAAAACACTGTCAATAATCCATATACATACATCATACTGAAATCAATCATATATCACATGTGCATAAAATGAAATACTCAAACAAATACAATCCACTCCCTCAGTCAATCTGGAGTCCAAGGGATTCCATTGATGCCATCATCATCCATAACTTGTCATGTGTCCTGCACACTCAGGAAAACTCGTCAATAGTATCAACCAATACATATACATCAAAATAACAATAAGTCTCAATACATCATCATCATCATGTATAACCCATAATCGAAACAAAATCACAGTGTACCATAACCAGATCACTTGCATGCAAGTGTCCTCAAAGAATAAGTCAATAAAAGTGTGCTCAGTGGAGAGGGATGTTACATACACCCCCTGTTTTTTAAACCTCATCTTGAAGTTTGTACAGTATGTAAATGCAAGTAAAAAATGTATATGAAATAGATCTACATATCTAATCTATAAAACAAGTATGGAAATTGTTGACACATCTCGTATGTGTCCTCCTAGGTAGCCGAGTGTGGACTATAGTTTTCCCATTGGAACTTGACCTGATCAACTATTAGATGTCATAGTTTTTGAATGTGATGGTCCAGAATGTGGATTGGCTTTGCCATGAGAGAAACCTCATCCGACACCTACAAATAACTCATGTCAATAACATGTGACAGATCACTAATATAATGTTGTAAGACAGATACATGAAATACATCGTGCATACGCCTCAAAGAATCAGGCAAGGCTAGTCGATAAGCCATGAGTCCTTTATTTTCCATAACCTTGAAAGGTCCCACAAAACTAGGAGAGATTTTATCACCCTTTCCAAACTTGATCGAAATCTTATGTGGTTTTACCCACAAGAAAACTATGTCGCCAACTTCATAACTGCAGTCAACGCGATGCGCATCAGCATAACTCTTTTGTTGATCATGCACTTATTTAATCCTTTATCTTATCGATTGCATATATTATTATATTTCCTGGATCACTTTTGGTCCTACCATGACCCTATCCTCAATTCAATCCCAACTCAACGATGTCTGACACGATCACTCGTAAAGAAATTCAAACGATGCCATCTTAATTATACTTTGGTAGTTTTTGTTGTATGCAAACTATACCAATGGTAAGAAGTCTTCCCAAATTTTATGTTGGTCCATTACATACATACACAACATATCCTCCAAAATCTGATTCATTCTCTCAGTTTGTATGTATGTCTCAGGGTGATATGTTGTACTAAAATCCAATTGTGTTCCCAAGGCTTCTTGGAAACTGGTCCAAAATTGTCTTGTAAACATCAATCCTCAATCAGATATGATTCTTCTTAGTACACCATGTAATATAACAATCTCATTGACAAATACTCTAGCTATGTCATCCACCTGATACATCGTGCATACTGGAATAAATTATGCACTCTTCATCAGAGTGTCAACTACCACAAAAATTGAATCATGCATCCTTGTTGTCAGTGGGAATCCAACAATAAAATCCATCGAAATGACCTCCCATTTCGATTTAGGAATAATGTGTGGTTGTAACAATCATGTTGGATGTCTATGTTCATCCTTCACTTACTGACATTATAGACATATCGCCACATAACTAACTATGTCTGATTGCATTCCTTTGTAGAAGAATAAAGGCTTAAGGTCTTCCTTCATCTTCATAACTCCTGGATGAGCCATATAAACTGCTCGATGTGCTTCACTCAAGATCAAACTTCTTAATTTTTTGTTAGACAGTACGTAAATTTTGTCGTTTAATCTCAACAATCCATCGTTTTCTAATGAATAATCTTCATACTTCGGTACCAACATGGTATTTTGTCCAATATTATCCTTAACTTCTTTGTACCAGTCATCTTCAGACTGTAGAGCTAGAATTGTTTCTCGAAGATTCATCTTAAGAGGTATTACCAAGAATATGTGTGGTCTCTTACTCAATGCATCTTCCATTATGTTCATCATTCCTTTAATGTAGGTAATTTGAAATTCGTATTTTCTAAGTAGTTCTGACCAACGCTTATGTCGTGCGTTCAAGTCACTCTGAGTAAATGTATGTTGTAATCCATAGTGATCTGTCTTTAATTCAAATTTTTGTCCAATCAGATAATGTATTCAAACTCTCAAGGTATATACAATTTCAAATAATTCCAAGTCATGTGTTGCATAGTTCTCCTCATGTTTTCTCAATTTCCTTGAAATGTAATTGATCACTCGACCGCCTTGCATAAAAAATCTGCCTAAACCTTCCTTGGATGCATCTATGCATACCAAGAATTCTTTTTCCATGTCGGGGACTTTCAATATTGGTGATGCCGTCAATAACTCTTTAAGCTTTTCGAATTCTTCCGCACATTTCTCTGTCCAAACAAACTGCATGTTTTTCTTTTGAAATTCTGTGATTGGATTTTCTATCTTCAAAAAACCTTCGACGAACCGTCAATAATATCCTGCTAAACCCATAAAGCTATGTACTTATTGTACATTTTTTGGTGTTGGCCATTCCATAATGGCCTCTACTTTCTTTGGATCCACAACGATACCTTCACCATATATGATATGAATCAAATAATGAATCTTTGATTGGTAAAAATAACATTTTGATAACTTCCCGTACAATTTATTTTCTCTAAGACACTATAGAACCAATATCAAGTGTTCGTCAAGCTCTTCTTTCATCCAAGAATAAATCAGTATGTCATTGATAAATACTTGAACAAAATTATCCAGGTATTCGTGGAACACCCCATTCATCAAAGTCATGAATACTCTCGGGGCATTTGTCAGTCCAAACAGTAAAACAATAAACTCATAATGTTTGAATATTGTCTTAAATGCGGTCTTGGAGATATATTCCTCCTTAATCTGTAATTGATGATATCCTGATTTCAAGTCAATATTCGAAAACATTGTTGCTCCTTTCATCTGATCAAATAAATCATCTATCAGTAGCAATGGATATTGGTTCTTGATCGTAACTTTGTTCAATTGACGATAGTCAATACAAATTCTCCATGACCCATCCTCCTTTATCACAAAAATAATTGGTGCACCCCAAGGAAACACACTTGGACATATAATTCCCAAGTCCAACAATTCCTTCAACTACATTTTCAACTCTTGCAATTCAAGCATTGACATCCGATATGGTGTTCTTTCTATCAGTTCAGTTCCATGTTTCAAGTCTATTGTAAACTCCAACTCTCTTTCAGGCGGTAATCCTATCAACTCTTCTGGAAATTCTTCTGCAAAACTTTGTACTACGGGAAGGTTTTCTAGTCCTTTCGCTTCGACCTTTTAGTTTAGCGCTAAGATGGAATATAACTTGCATCCCTTTCACATACTCTTCTGCAATTGTAGGGAAGAAATAAACCTCAAAGACACCCCCTAGTTTCTTCCTACAATTACCCTATTATGTCCCAAATCATTTCTCAAACTTAATTGTTTCGTCTTATAGTTAAGTATTGAATCATTTGATTTTAGCTATTCCATACCAAACACTATGTCATAATATCATAAGATTGTTATCTACCTTTGTTACAAAATCTCCCAATTTAATGCTATAGTTTGTAACATTTCCTCCAACCTTTTGTTTGGCACCAGATGACATTTCTACGTATCTAAACTCATCTTGCTCGACTTCCTTTACCTTAATTACATTTAACGTTGAACTATAAATGAATCTCTATGTAGCATCGAGATCTATCAAGATACTAAAATTTTGATCAACGGTCGTACATGATGTCTTGACCACAGTGGACTAGTGCTTAGCATGGCGGTTGTTCATCGCTACATGTATCTTGTGGGCCTTGCCCAAATATCCAACTGTAGTAGGTCCTAATGATTCGGCTGCCTTGGCCTTCTCAATCGAACAATCTCGCTGGTAATGTGGCTCCCCACATGTACAACATTCAGTCTTTGGTACAGTGCTCCTGATCCCTAAAGTAGAATTTATTGGCCTGGCAGTCTGTGATCCTGGTTTGTTTTGTTGAACAGGCCTAAACTCTTGTTTTTGTTGTGAACGATGTTTTTTTTGTTGTTGTGGTGGTGCTTTGTAAGGATTCCTTTGCTGAGGAGTTTGTCATATCGGTGTCGAGAACATAGATCCTTTGGGCGTATCTCGCTTCCCAAATGTCTTTCTGGTTGGTGTCTGATTTTGTTATGATCCTAATGTCGTATATCCAGTCGTTCTAGAAGGAGTCCTTCCCTGACCCCCACTGCTCAGTTCTTCCTCAGCTATGAGGCCCTTCTGAAATGCATCGTGCAACGTCTTACGCATTAGTATCCTCACCTTCGCACGAATGTTGAAGTTAAGTCTAAACACAAACTTGTTGACCTTTAACTTCTCTGTGTTCATATGTGGATCATACCTAAGTATCTCCATGAACCTGGACTCATACTCTAACACTGTACGACCACCCTGTCGTAATGCGTTGAACTCATTGAGATGGAGCTCAATAAATTCCTCAGACAAATACCTCTCCAAGAACCATTCCTCGAACATCTTCCATGACATGTCTTTGATGGCCATGTTTAGTTTGTGTAGGAGTGTCTTCCACCAAAGTAGAGCACTCCCCTTCAGCTGGAAGATCGTCATGCGGACATTCATGTTGGAGGTGTAATCATGAAGTGCAACGCACATCGCCATGTTCTCCAATTGTTAAGAACCAAATATCAATATAACATAGAAAAACCTCAGAAAAAGTACTCAACACCTTGAAAAAGAGATAATTTCATATAATAAACCTCTTCGGGGGGGAAACCTCCTTTTACCCCACTTAAATGTTCAAGTACAAGATTATTCAAAATGAAAATGTCTCCTTGGTATATATAGGAGACTAGGAGGTATAATTACAAATAATGGCCTAAAGCCGACATAAATAAAATAACATTACTA
>SNQJ01S0021838.1:43887-71526 GCA_010110895.2 Picea sitchensis | reverse complement strand
GTAATGTTATTTTATTTATGTCGGCTTTAGGCCATTAGTTGTAATTATACCTCCTAGTCTCCTATATATATACCAAGGAGACATTTTCATTTTGAATCATCTTGTACTTGAACATTTAAGTGGGGTAAAAGGAGGTTGTCCCCTCGAAGAGGCTTATTATCTGAAATTATCTTTTTTTCAAGGCGTTGAGTACTTTTCTTGAGGTTTTTCTATGCTGTATTGATGTTTGGTTCTTAACAATCAAGCCTAACATTATCCTCTCAGATACTCCTCCTCTATGTCCTTTCATATTTGAATATTTTTGGCTTGATCACTCTACCTTCATGGAAAACATCGAACGATGGTGGCATTAGTCTCAAAACTTGCAAGGAATACATATGTATCATTTCCAACATCGTCTAAAATAAATCAAAGCCAATATCAAAAAATGGAACAAAGAAATTTTTGGTAACATATGCAAAGAGAAGAAAGAGCTAGAAGCAAAAATGGAACAATTTCAACAAAAAATCATTGAAAAGGGGAGAAAAAATACATAGTTTATAAGGAAACATCCCTCAAAATAAATTAGTTCATCAGGGAAAAACAGGAAGAAACTCTATGGAAACAAGAATCTAGTGTCCTCTAGCTAAAAGAAGGGATATAAATATTAAATGTTTTCACAAGTCTATTATTCAACGAAAACAAAATAACCACATCACCTTCATCAAATCAACTCAAGGAAAGCATCTATCAGATCATGCTAAAATTGAACAGGAATTGGTCAACAACTTCTCTAACATGCTCACGAAAAATGCAGTTGGACAGAGGAGAGGCTATCAGTAAGATAACAAGTAATATTCCAAATTTAGTGTCCCAAGAACATAATGAAGTTGTTCTAACACCCACTACCTTAGAAGAAATAGAGAAAGTCATCATGGAAATTCCCAAAGGAAAATCTCTTGGGTTGGACGGTTTTACCACCAAATTTTTCCATGCTTGTTAGCCCATAATAAAGTTGGATGTTCTTGAATTGGTTGAATATTCGTGACACTTTTCCAAGGTTCTTCCAGCCCTCAACATTGCTTTCCTAGACCTCATCCCTAAATAATACAAAGATAAAGACCCCAGTAAATTTTGTCTTATTTCTCTATGCAATGTAATTTATAAAATCATCACTAAAGTCATTTACAACATGCTCAATCCTATCTTCCTGCATCTCATATCCTAGGAACAAACGGGATACGTGGAAGGAAGAAAAATTATGGATGGCATTATCCTAGCCCACAAAGTGATCCATTTCTTGAAAACCTCTAAGTTGGATAATATAATAATCAAACTTGACATGTCCAAAGCCTTTGATAAGCTAAGTTGGTAGTACATTCATCACTCTTTCCTTGCCTTTGGTTTTTCTCCCATCTGGGTCAATTGGATCATGTCCCTCACCTCCTCTACCTTCTTTTCAATCTTGATCAATGGATCCCCTTCCTCCACCTTCTCTCCTTCTAGAAGAATTCGGCAAGGTGATATGCTCTCTCCCTTCCTCTTAATTATAATGGAAAAATCCTTAATAAGGGCCCTCAAGTTCGCAGTCACTCAACGAAAAATCACAGGACCTCGCCTTCATGGAGCAAACCTATTGATTTCTCATCAACAATTTTTGGACGATACAATGCTAATGGGAATCCCAACAGCAAATGAATCACAACAAAGAAAATGGGTTCTAGAATACTTCATGGAATCTTTGGGAACTAACATGAATCAAATTAAGTCTCAAATATTTTTCTTCAATACTAACATTGATATTCAAAATAACATATGCAGAATTCTAGGCTTTCAAAGAAGTTCAGTACCATCCAAATATTTGGTTGTCCCTCTAACTACTAATGCTTTGAGAAATGCTACTTGGGAGGACCTTTTTGTTTGAATGGAAAATAAATTATCCAACCGGACTTATCACTCTCTAAATTTTTACAGACATCTTGTTCTCTTAAAATCTATTCTCCAAGTGATGTCCCTTTATCTCTTTTATGCGCTAGCAGACCCCAAATCCATTATCAAATTGATCAAAAATATTCAAATATATTTCCTTTTGGGGGGAGAGAAAAAGGGGAAAAAATGGGCTCTTTTCAAATGGGATAAGGTTTTTCAAACCAAAATGGCAGGAGGTCTAGGCCTGATAGGCCATGAAACCTTATCTACAATTTTGGGGGTGAAGACTTGGTGGAGGTGGCTCTAGAGTAAATATTATCTATGGGGGAAAATATTGAAAATCAAATATATCCCTCAAACAGAGGATCATAACCTCATCAAGATGGAGGGTAACATAAATTCTCTATCATATGGAACACAACCTAGCTCAACAAAAGAATCATTCAATAACATTGCTTTTGGAAGGTGTGTAATGGAAGACACACCCTGCTCTGGGAAGATGCTTGGCAATAAATTTTGGCATAGAGACAAAAGGTTTCACTCCTCTTTGATATCAACTAACCATTCAAGAAAAAATATGGATATGGCAATATTGGTAGGAGCTCCAAGTAGCTAGCACATGGAGAATTTGGAACCCCAATGGACCTGGAATACAATTGGAATTTTGATCCCTTTGGGAAGAGTTATGGACATAAATAAAATATCAGAAAATAAAATAGCATGAAGGAATAGACAAACTGCACTAGGGACACACCTCCAAAGGAAATTTCTCAATTTAAGAAGCATACAACTTGATTTCTACTCAGCAAAATCGACCTCCCAGCCATTCATGGAAGCAAATATGGCAACAAAATTTATGGTTGAAGGTATCACTCTATCTATGGCTCCTAAAAAAGAATAAAATCTTAATGTAACGACCCCTCCATTACGGCATCAGTGTAAGTGAGTACAATAGTGGTAACCAAGTTTTTTTTTAAACATCAACAATTAGAAAAAGTGATATGTGACAATAACATATATCAATATTTGCACATTTTATTATCATCTACGTCATTACATAGCAAAAATAAAATACCCCATCATGATACTATTAGATTGATTATATCACAACACAACAACAAAGATGTCTATCCGCCCAACCTACTCTACAAGGTTAGCACCTCCAAGACACATAATCAATGCTCAAGTCCAGGATTCATTTGATTGATTTTGACCATTTAAGGTCTCAGGACTCACGACTATTCTGAAGAACACAGAGATATCTATTCCTATAACCAAATCAAATCTAGACCCAGGACTAAGCAACAATAATACATTTACTAACAACGTCATTTTAATCATTCAATTACACATCATCCTAGACAAAGATTTTCCTTTCCTTTAATATTACAAACAATAATAATTCATCAATTGGATAATATGTCTTATCTTTATGAATTTCATCTTAGAATTATGTAGATGATATACCCCTTTTTTTGAATTCTGTCATATGACTATTATTTACCATATAAGAAAATGTCTTACCCTTAAGAATACAAGCGTCAATTATTTTCAATATCTAGACAATATACCATTTTCGATAAGAATACAAATCCATTGTAGTTCACTATCCAGACAAAATTTATACTCCCTAAGAATACCACATATAATATATATTCAATATTAAACTATTAAATTCCCTTAAAAAAAAGAGTACCCAAGCAATTATTTTCTTTCTAGGAAAACGTTTCACAAATTTTACATGGATAAACTATAATAATCAATAATCAATCTAACTTCAATATAAATTGGGAGTGTAAATCTTGCCAGTTAATATGATAGTTAGCTCAACTTTATTTACATAACAATTCTTGTCAAGGATTCTTTGAAGCTAAGTAAAGAGATAACCTACTATAAATGTAGAGATCTAAAATCATTAACATAACTTAATTAGGACTTCACAATGGAGTTAATAATACAACCAATACAGGTAATATAACATTTATATATTACAAAGATACTTGCTAGTTATGAGATGACGACGGGGCAAGTTGAGAATTTGTAGACAAGACGAGCTTGGGGAAATGGTAACAATGACGACCATTCCTATATTCGAGCACTACAATCCTCATTTCACACAAGGAAATGGTAATACCACGTTAACCTCAAGACTAGAACCACTTTAACATATGACACAGAATTAACATTTGAACATAATTAAAAACCATTTAAAAACTACAATACAAACTATTGTTGATAATAGTTTTAATACCATCATTAAAGTACTTAACACAAACAAATAATCGTTATGGGAACAAATTGGCGTCGGTACACAAAGAGGATAGACTCCTCCTCTCCCCACTCGTATTCTTATTCCACTAAAATCTATGTCGTCAAAATCGAAAAGTGGGTAACACTACAACTCAAATAAATCCAAGTCTGAAGTGGACAAGGCGTTACAGACGACGGTAGCAATTTTATTGACCAAGGGTGAATCATTCTTATGGAATTTGGAAGGAAAGAAGAACAAAAGTCGAGTTTACTACCTGTTACCACTAAGTACTGACGGTTACGATAAATAAACAGAGAGGACTATCTGTCCTCAAGATTCTAGATCTACAAGTAGAGAATCATATTATCATACTAAAAAAACTCAACTAAAAAGTGCAGTTAACAACAAAATCCAATTAACTCATTTATTTCCAAACTACAAATACTTTCATTGTGATCTTCGTGATAGTCAACTTAAGAAGAAATTATTCCTTTACACTGCGACCCAATACGTTTCAGAATACGAAATGAAATCTAACTTGAACACGGCCAAATAAAAGATAGAGTTCAGGCTCTAGAATTTATGGGCAATAGACATAAGAAAGGTCAAGTTTGGGTCTTCGTCTAAAATGAAATGACCATATGATATAGGCAATGAAATTATCTATTCTAAAGCCCGACATGTAATTTAAAATGAGCGGTGACGTTACAACTCTTAAATTTTGGGTCTGTAGTTTGGAAAGGCAACGAACCTTCACTTATAAAATAGGGTCTATAGTTTGGAAAGGAAGTGACCCTTCACTTATTAAATAGGATCTATAGTTTGGAAGGGTAGTTAAATTTAAAGGACCCTGCGAGTTCTAGTTTCAGATTAGAAAAAAAATAAATCGTAAAGATTCAACGAATTTCCAATCGAAATCTTAATGTGATTTACCAAGATCTTACGAGACTCAAAGATCGGATTGCATGTAGACTTTTTTTTACAACAACCCATTAAAACCATAATCCAAAGTTGTAAATTAACTCGTGATGACCAAGACAATTTTCAATTCAACAAATGGTAAATTAATCTACTGCGACCTAAACAACAAACTCAGGAAATCATAAAAGAGTATAATGAGCAAGTCGAAACTGAATTTTGACATGCAAACTTTTAAAGATACAACGATATCCCAATTTTGGTTGTTAAAAATTACATTGGAAAAACAATTTAAAATTTATGGAATAGTACGACATTACAAGATATGAATTATTTTACCTTTCGAAATACATTTGGACCGACATCAAACCCACACTTTTTCATATTCAGGAAACAAACTTAAAATACAACAACCATTTCGAAAATAGGCTCATGGATTGAATAAATTATTGTAGCGATCCAATAAAAATCTATTGTCGGGATTTACATTGGTTAAAGTGATCAATACAAATATAGTTCCAGAATTTCAATACAATTAAGCGATGATAATTGAATTTCTAATACATAATTTTATCATTTTTACAATAAAAAAAATCAGAATATAAAATATCAGAACCGATGTAAATGGTGGGTTGCGGATGTCCTCCAAAGTCTTGCGCTCCTTCTCTTCTCCCACTTGCTAATCATAGAGACTTTATCGGTACCTCCCAGCTAATGCTAGGGGTACTCATCTTCCCCCTTAGCCTCCCAAGCCACAAAGGGGCCACCCACAAGAAACCAACAACAATAGCTCCAAGGCTTTCCTCGCAAGGAATATCTTCCACTCTTTCTCCAAGCTTGGTATCCCAACTCTCACAAGTAAAACACAGTCCAAAAAAATTTGGCGACATAACATTACCAAGAAAAAGTGAGATCCATTTCCCTTCTACCCCATTTGTTTTATAGAAATTTCTTCACTGACACATGTCCTCCTTCACAAATAATTAACTTTTTAGATTAAATTAATTAAGATTATTCACCCACATGCTTGTCACACTCTCCCCAAGTTGCACAAGTAATTACCATTTTTATTTTATTTAAAAATCCATTTTCCCTCACATTCCCCAATGTGTTCCTATTTTTTCTCTTAGTTGTCTCGTTGTTCCCCAAATTCTCATTTAATGAGTGTCTCCTAACTAGATCTTAGTTAGAGTTGGATTAGGAGTCTTTTTCTAGTTAGACTAGTGGTAGGTTGACTCAAGATTCTATTCCATGTGTACTCCTATTCTCTCATACTATTATTTCTTCTATTTTTAAAAATCCATTTTATTCATTTCATGCATACATGTGCAATTTATCCAACTTTTTAAATTTATTAGCCCCCCTTTTTTTTCTAGAGTTTTATTATTCTCAAGTCTTTTAACCCATGCCATAATAATTCATTTAGTCCTTTATTTAATTTAGACTTAGACTAAGGCTTTATAATTAAAAATTGTATTGTTTAATTAAATTATTTTATTCCAACAAGGTCTATTCATTTCAATGTTTTCTAGGCCACCTAGATTTATTGACTTGAGTTTTAATTACGTGACATGCCCGTCAAGAAGCACCTCTATTCTCCAAGGGTGCCACTCACCTTAGACTGGTTTTGGAATTTGGTTCGACCCTTGGAGTCAACACTCCATTCGGTCGACCTTGTGAGAGACTAAGGGCTTAGAAGGAATAAGGAATTTACCTTATTGTGCACCCCTTAGAA
The DNA here is from genome assembly GCA_010110895.2 of Picea sitchensis. Lineage (NCBI taxonomy): Eukaryota > Viridiplantae > Streptophyta > Pinopsida > Pinales > Pinaceae > Picea > Picea sitchensis. The sequence continues at coordinate 64,714 of SNQJ01S0021838.1, read as the reverse complement.
ACATTCGTGAGTGATTGTCTCAATCCACCTTCACGACATCATGGACCTCTCGAACTAGATAATCACTAATCTACAGTTCAATTCAAGGCGGGATTTCTAGTAGGCTGTGATAGGGACACTACCACACCTCTCCCTCAATGTTTGGTTCATGTGCATGACCCATTTACTCCTTTTGTGAGTCGGATTAGAAAGCATCATCAAACCTGCATACACTAACAAAAGCATTGTCAATAATCCATATACATACATCATACTGAAATCAATCATATATCACATGTGCATAAAATGAAATACTCAAACAAATACAATCCACTCCTTGACTCAATCTAGAGTCCAAGGGAGTCCATTGATGCCATCATCATCCATAACCTATCATGTGTCCCGCACACTCAGGAAAAATCATCAATAGTATCATCCAATACATATACATCAAAATAAAAATAAGTATCAATACATCATCATCATCATGTATAACCCATAATCGAAATTAAATCACGGTGTACCATAACCGGATCACTTCCATGCAAGTGTCCTCAAAGAATAAGTCAATAAAAGTGTGCTCATTGGAGAGGGATGTTACATACACCCCCTCCTTTTTTAAACCTCATCTTGAAGTTTGTACAGTATATAAATGCAAGTAAAAAATGTATATGAAATAGATCTACATATCTAATCTATAAAACAAGTATGGAAATTGTTGACGCATCTCATATGTGTCCTCCTAGGTAGCCGAGTGTGGACTATAGTTGTCCCACTAGAACTTGACCTGATCAACTATTAGATGTCGTAGTTGTCGAATGTGATGGTCCAGAATGCGGATTGGCTCTGCCATGAGAGAAACCTCATCCGACAACTACAAATAACTCATGTCAATAACATGTGACAGATCACCAATATAATGTTGTAAGACAGATACATGAAATACATCATGCATACGCCTCAAAGAATCAGGAAAGGCTAGTCGATAAGCCATGAGTCCTTTCTTTTCCATAACCTTGAAAGTTCCCACAAAAATAGGAGAGATTTTATCACCCTTTCCAAACTTGATCGAAATCTTATGTGGTTTTACCCGCAAGAAAAGTATGTCGCCAACTTCATAATTGCAATCAACGCAATGTGCATCAACATAACTCTTTTGTCAATCATGCACTTATTTAATCCTTTATCTTATCGATTGCATATATTATTCTATTTCCTAGATCACTTTTGGTTCTACCATGACCCTATCCTCAATTCAATCCCTACTCAACGATGTTTGACACGGTCACTCGTAAAGAAATTCAAACGATGCCATCTTAATTATACTTTGGTAGTTGTTGTTGTATGCAAACTATACCAATGGTAAGAAGTCTTCCCAAATTTTATGTTGGTCCATTACATACATGCGCAGCATATCCTCCAAAATATGATTCATTCTCTCAGTTTGTATGTATGTCTCAGGGTGATATGGTGTACTAAAATCCAATTGTGTTCCCAAGGATTCTTGGAAACTGGTCCAAAATTGTCCTGTAAACATCAATCCTTGATCAGATATGATTCTTCTTAGTACATCGTGTAATATAACAATCTCATTGACAAATACTCTAGCTATGTCATCCACCTGATACATCGTGTGTACTGGAATAAATTGTGCACTCTTCGTCAGAGTGTCAACTACCACAAAAATTGAATCATGTATCCTTGTTGTCAGTGGGAATCCAACAATAAAATCCATCGAAATGACCTCCCATTTCAATTTAGGAATAATGTGTGGTTGTAACAATCATGTTGGATGTCTATCTTCAGCCTTCACTTACTGACATTATAGACATCTAGCCACATAACTAACTATGTCTGATTGCATTCCTTTCTAGAAGAATAAAGGCTTAAGGTCTTCCTTCATCTTCGTAAATCTTGGATGAGCCATATAAACTGCTCAATGTGCTTCACTCAAGATCAAACTTCTTAATTTTTTGTTAGACGGTACGTAAATTTTGTCGTTTAATCTCAACAATCCATCGTTTTCTAATGAATAACCTTCATACTTCGGTACCAACATGGTATTTTGTCCAATATTATCCTTAACTTGTTTGTACCGTCATCGTCGGACTGTAGAGTTAGAATTGTTTCTCGAAGATTCATCTTAAGAGGTATTACCGAGAATATGTTTGGTCTCTGACTCAATGCATCTTCCACTATGTTCATCATTCCTTTAATGTAAGTAATCTCAAACTCGTATTTTCTAAGTAGTTCTGACCAATGCCTATGTCATGTGTTCAAGTCACTCTAAGTAAATGTATGCTACAATCCATAGTGATCTGTCTTTAATTCAAATTTTTGTCCAATCATATAATGTCTCCAAACTCTCAAGGCATATACAATTTCTAATAATTCCAAGTCATGTGTTGCATAGTTCTCCTCATTCTTTCTCAATTTCCTTGAAATGTAATTGATCACTCGATTGTCTTGCATCAAAAATTTTCCTAAACCTTCCTTGGATGCGTCTGTGCATACCAAGAATTATTTTTCCATGTCGAGGACTTTCAATATTGGTGATGTCGTCAATAACTCTTTAAGATTTTGGAATTCTTCCGCACATTTCTCTATCCAAACAAACTTCATGTTTTTCTTTTGAAATTCTATGATCGGATTTTCTATCTTCAAAAAACCTTCAACGAACCGTCAGTAATATCCTGCTAAACCCATAAATCTATGTACTTATTATACATTTTTTGGTGTTGGCCATTCCATAATGGCCTCTACTTTCGTTGGATCCACAACGATAACTTCACCATATATGATATGACTCAAATAATGAATCTTTGATTGGTAAAAATAACATTTTGATAACTTCCCGTACAATTTATTTTCTCTAAGACACTGTAGAACCAATCTCAAGTGTTCCTCAAGCTCTTCTTTCATCCGAGAATAAATCAATATGTCATTGATAAATACTTGAACAAAATTATCCAGGTATTCATGGAACACCCCATTCATCAAACTCATGAATACTCTCGGGGCATTTGTCAATCCAAACAGTAAAACAATAAACTCATAGTGTCTTAATATCGTCTTAAATGCGGTCTTGGAGATATATTCCTCCTTAATCTATAATTGATGATATCCTAATCTCAAGTCAATCTTGGAAAACATCGTTGCTCATTTCATCTGATCAAATAAATCATCTATCAGTATCAATGGATATTGGTTCTTGATCGCAACTTTGGTCAATTGACGATAGTCAATACAAAGTCTCCACGACCCATCCTCCTTTATCACAAAAATAATTGGCGCACCCCAAGGAAACACACTTGGACATATAAGTCCCAAGTCCAACAATTCCTTCAACTACATTTTCAACTCCTTGCAATTCAGGCATTGACATCCGATATGGTGTTCTTTCTATCAGTTCAGTTTCATGTTTCAAGTCTATTGTAAACTCCAACTCTCTTTCATGCGGTAATCCTGGCAACTCTTCTGGAAATGTGTCTGCAAAACTTTGTACTACGGGAAGGTTTTCTAGTCCTTTCTCTTCGACCTTTTAGTTTAGCGCTAAGATGGAATATAACTTGCATCCCTTTCACATACTCTTCTGCAATTGTAGGGAAGAAATAAACCTCAGATACACCCCCTAGTTTCTTCCTATAATTACCCTATTATGTCCCAAATCATCTCTCAAACTTAATTGTTTCATCTTACAGCTAAGTATTGCATCATTCGATTTTAGCTAGTCCATACCAATCACTATGTCATAAGATCATAAGATTGTGACATAAATATCTACCTTTGTTACAAAATCTCCCAAGTTAATGCTACAGTTCGTAACATTTCCTCCAACCTTCTGTTTGGCACCAGATGCCATTTCTACGTATCTAAAATCATCTTGCTCGACTTCCTTTACCTTAATTATATTTAACGTTGCACTATAAATGAAGCTCTATGTAGCATCGAGATCTATCAAGATGCTAAAATTTTGATCGACGATCGTACATGATGTATTGACCACAGTGGACTGGTGCTCAGCGTGGTGGTTGTTCACCATTGTATGTATCTTGTGGGCCTTGCCCAAATCTCCAACTGTAGTAGGTCTTGATGATTTGGCTTCCTTGTCCTTCTCAATCGAACAATCTCGTTGGTAATGTGGCTCCCTACATATACAACATCCAGTCTTTGGTACAATTCTCCGGGTCCGAAAAGTAGAAGTTATTGGCCTAGCAGTCTGTGATCCTGTTTTGTTCTGTTGAATAGGCCTAAACTCTTGTTTTTGTTGTGAATGATGCTCTTTTTGTTGTTGTGGTGGTGCTCTGTAAGGAGTCCTCTGTTGAGGAGTCTGTCATATCAATGTCGAGAACATAGATCCTTTGGGCGTATCTCGCTTCCCAAATGTCTTTCTAGCTGGTGTCTGATGTTGTTATGCTCCTAATGTCATATATCCAGTCGGTCTAGAAGGAGTCCTTCCCTGACACCCACTGCTCAGTTCTTCCGCAGCTATGAGGCCCTTCTGAAATGCATCGTGCAACGTCTTAGGCATTAGTATCCTCACCTTCGCACGAATGTTGAAGTTAAGACTAAACACAAACTTGTTGACCTTTAACTTCTCTGTGTTCATATGTGGATCATACCTAAGTATCTCCATGAACCTGGACTCATACTCTAACACCGTACGACCACCCTGTCGTAATGCATTGAACTCATTGAGATGGAGCTCAATGAATTCCTCAGAAAAATACCTTTCCCAGAACCATTCCTTGAACATATTCCATGACATGTCTTTGATGGCCATGTTTAGTTTGGGTAGGAGTGTCTTCCACCAAAGTAGAGAACTCCCCTTCAGCTGGAAAATCGTCATGCGGGCATTCATGTTGGAGGTGTAATCACGAAGTGTGACCCACATCACCATGTTCTCCAACCATGCCTCGGCGGCTAAGTCGTCCATGGCACCCCAGAACTTGGGAAACTTCACCTTCTCGATTTCTCAATGTATACTACTACTACCAGCTGGTGCGCATTATGAAACCTCAATGGGCACAAATGCCCTGCCCTCATCTCGATCTAGGTGGTTGATCAATGCCTATGACATCCTTTTGAAGGATATCATCATACCTACCACATCTCCTACAACAACCTTCTCCTACTCGGTAGTCTGCTCATCTACCTGAGGGTTAGATCCCTCTGGCATGGATACAACCGAAGGAGGAACACCTATTCCTCCAACACCACAAATTCTACTTCCCCTGCATCCTTTAACCATGATTGCATGCATGGACAATTTCAAAATTAATCAGTGATACATATTTAGTCATTTAATTTTGTACATAGTGGAAGGTGTAACGGTCCAATGTCATAGGGTTGAACCCGCTCTAATACCATATATAACAACCCCTCTATTATGACATCAATGTAAGTGATTATAGTAGTGGTAAGAAAAAATTTCAAAAACATCAACAGTTGGAACAAGTGATATGCGACAATAGCATATATCAATATTTACACATTCTATTATCATCTACGTCATTACACAATAAAAATCAAATACCACATCATGATATTATTATATTTTTTTATATCACATCACGACAACGAAGATGTCTATCCTTCCAACCTACCTTGCAAGGTTAGGACCTCCAAGACACATAATCAATGCTCAAGTCGAGGATTCATCCAATTGATTTTGACCGTTTAAGGTCTCAGGACTAGCGATTGTTCTGAAGAACATGGAGATATCTATTCCCATAACCAAATCAAATATAGACTCGGGACTAAGCAACAATAATACATTTACTCACAACACCATTTTAATCATTCAATTTGATATGAATCTGAAAAAGGTTTGTGTATATAAAATTGCAAGTGGAAAATGTATGTGCCTTGGGAAATTGGATCAAGTTGTAAGAACATGAAAATATAGAGTTTTTATACTTGAAATGAACAGCATAAACAGACATAAACAACCATCATAATAAGCACATAACACAACAAAATGATTAAGAAGTTCACCCCTCTCTTGGCCTACATCTCTTGGTCCAGCTTCCAATGGATCATTTTCATTATATGCTCAAAGTGTTAAAAAAAATGCTTAGAATGAAAAATAGATGGCTCCAATGGTTCTAGAATGTCCAAAACCCCTAGCTGGGCTCTTTCTGCACTTGCTTTGGCCAAAAAATGAAGAAAATACACTTCCTGGAATTTTTTTCCCCAATAACCTGTTGACTTTGCTCTCCAAAATGCACCCACAATATGCCAAACCTAAAACACGCACAGTTAGATGAAACTACTAAGAGAGGCACAGTTGAAACTAAGATTCAACTTGCCTCTCTTAGATTGGAAAGTGCAACACTCATTTGGTGGGAAGAAAAAACTCAAGAGGACATAAAGAAACATGGTAAAGTTTTATCCTCTTGGAATGATTTTATTGTTGCAATTAAAAGGAAATTTTATCCATTAGCATACATGCAGAAAGATATTATGGATTGGAAAACTTTAGGCAAGATAAAGGGAAAAGTGTGCAAAGCTACACTCAAGAATTTAGAAGATCTTTGATTTTGAGTATATATTTATCTTCTCAAGAAACTTTACTCAAATACATTGGAGGATTGAATAGCTATTTGAGACACACAATTCTCATGTTTAAGGGTTGGTGCTAAAAACCTGCACCCATCGCCTTGTTCCCCATATATTCACGCCCTGTGGTCATATGGTAATGCATGGTGTAATGTGACCAGGGTCGGGGCCAAGCCCTGACCCTTTGTCCCGCCGACTAAGCCACCATTCAAACTCAAAACATTTGTGTGCCATATATGAGTAAGAAACATCGGTTAGGTGGGATAGTGGTACAACATATGTGAATTTTTGCCCCTTGCCATAGGTAGCGGGTTCGACCCCTATGGATCCAAACCCAAACATTTTACCAACGTAGGGGGTGCCACGTGGTGGCCCCTAAGTGGGCCATGTGGCACCCATATATTGGTCCACTAAATTGACATGTGTTGACCACTGGCTGGTCCATGTCATACCTTTTCACTGTCATCCTTCCACGTCATTTGTACGGTCATATGGACTGTACAGTCAGTTGCCACATCAACATGTACAGACTATACAATTAGAAAAATTTTGCATGTTTGGGAAAATGGAAAGAACGTGATATCTCCCTAAAACAAACTATGTTTGAGCCCATCAAGTTGTGTTGGGTTTGTGAGGATGATATCTATGCAATGAATCCATTTTCGAGCAATTTCCAACAATTTGATTTTTGAGCATTTTTTGAGCCCCTGGATCACAATTACTCATCATCCTAGACAAAGATTTTCCTTTCCTTTAAGATTACAAACAATAATAATTCATCAATCAGATAATATGCCTTATCTTTATGAATTTCATCTTAGAATTATGTAGATGATATACCCATTTTTTTTAATTCCGTCATATGACTATTATTCACCATATAACAAAATCTCTTACCCTTAAGAATACAAGCATCAGTTAGTTTCAATATCTAGACAATACACTATTTTCGATAAGAATACAAATCCATTGTAGTTCATTATCCAAACAAAATTTCTACTCCCTAAGAATACCACATATGATATATATTTAATATTCAACTATTAAATTCCCTTAATAAAAATAGTACCCAAGCAATTACTTTCTTTCTAGGAAAACATTCCACAAAATTTACATGGATAAACTATAATAATCAATAATCAATCTAACTTCAATCTAAATTGGGAGCGTAAATCTTTCCAGTTAATATGATAGTTAGCTCAAATTTATTTGCATAACAATTCTTGTCAATGATTCTTTGAATCTAAGTAAAGAGATAACCTACCATAAATGTAGAGATCTAAAATCATTAACATAAGTTCATTAGGACTTCGCGATGGAGTTAATAATAAAACCAATAAAGGTAAGATAACATTTATATATTACAAAGATAATTTCTAGCTACGAGATGACGACAGGGTAAGTCGAGAATTTGTAGACAAGACGAGCTTGGAGGAATGGTAACAATGACAACCATTCCTACATTCGAGCACTACAATCCTCATTTCACACAAGGAAATGATAATACCATGTTAACCTCAAGACTAGAACCACTTTAACATATGACACAGAATTAACATTTGAACATAATTACAAACCAATTAACAACTACAATACAAACTATTGTTGATAACAATTTTAATATCATCATTAAAGTAATTAACACAAACAAATAATCGTTATGGGAACAAATTGGCGTCAATACACAAAGAGGATAGACTCCTCCTCTCTCGACTCATATTGTTATTCCACTAAAATCTATGTCGTCAAAATCGAAAATTGGGTAACGTTACAACTCAAATAAATCCAAGTACGAAGTGGAAAAGATGTTACAGACGACGCTAGAAATTTTATTGACCAAGAGAGAATCATTCTTACAAACTTTGGAAGGCAAGAAGAATATAAGTCAGGCTTACTTCCCATTGCCACTAAGTACTTAAGGTTGTGATAAATAAATAGAGAGGACTATCTGGCCTCGAGATTTTGGATCTACAAGTAGAGAATATGATTATCACACTAACAAAACTCAACTACAAAGTGCAGTTGACAACAACATCCATTTAACTCATTTATTTCTAGACTACAAATAATTTTGTAGTGATCTTCATGATAGTCAAATTAAGAAGCAATGCTTCCTTTACACAATGACCCAATATGTTTCACAATACAAAATGAAATCTAACTTGAACATGGCCAAAGAAAAGATAGAGTCTAGGATCTGGAATTTATGGGCAGTAGACATATGAATGATCAAGTCTGGGTTTGCGTCTAAAATGAAATGACCATATGAAATGGTCCAATCTGGGATTGTGGATTAAAAGGAAACAAAACACTCTATTATAAAGTTTGGCTGGTAATTTAAAATGAGCAGCAATCTTACAACTCTTAAATTTTGGGTCTGTAGTTTGGAAAGGCAGAGACCCTTCACTTATCAAATCAGGTCTATAGTTTGGAAAGGAATCAACCCTTCACTTATCAAATAGGGTATGTAGTTTGGAAAGGCACAGACCCTTCACTTATCAAATCGGGTCTGTAGTTTGGAAAGGCAGTTAAATTTAAAGGACCCTGTGAGTTCTAGTTTTGGATTAGAAAAAAATTAAATCGTAAAGACTCAATGAATTTCCAATCGAAATTTTAATACAATTTACCAAGATCTTACGATATTCAAAGATCGGATTGCATGTAGACTTTTTTTTACAGCGACCCTTTAAAACCATAATCCAGAGTTGTAAATTAACTTGTGATGACCAAGACAATTTCCAATTCAACAAATGGTAAATTAATCTATTGCGACCCAAACAACAAACTCAGGAATCGTAAAAGAGTATAATGACCAAGTCGGATATGAATTTTGAAATGCAAACTTTTAAAGATAAAACGATATCCCAATTCTGGTTGTCAAAAATTACAATGGAAAAACAATTTAAAATTTATGGAATGGTACGATATTACAAGATCTGAATATTCTACCTTTCGAAATACATTTGGACTGACAATGAACCCACACTTTTTCGTATTTAGGAAGCAAACTTAAAATACAACAACCATTTTGAAATTAGGCTCATGGATTGAATAAATTATTGTAGCAATCCAATAAAAATCTATCGCCAGGATTTCCATTGGTTATAGTGATCAATACACATATAGTTTTAGAATTTCAATACAATTAAGCGATGACAATTGAATTTCTAATACACAATTTTATCATTATTACAATAAAAAAATTCAGAATATAAAATATTGGAACCGATGTAAATGGTGTTGATATTATGGTAGTTGCAGGAGGTATTAACCTCCACGTGTAACCTTTGACAAGACTAGAATATTCCTGGAAGCAAGAGAAACCCTAAAATGTTGGATAATAACCCTAGAATACAAGTCGGCTCAAGAGAATATTAAATATTGAATTATTAGCCTCTAAAATAAGAATTCGGCATGGACAGGTGACAAAAAGAACTACAAATAAGAGGGTGCTAGAGCTCATTTTTCACTTTTACTCTCACAACTGCATAAGACTAGTGGTGTGCAAGTTTGGAGAGGGAGTGCAGTTGCAGCTACTGCAACTGGGATTTTTCTTTTGGTTGGACTTTCTCTTGGTTATGGTTTGGAATTTTTTCTTGTTTTTTGGTTATTCTTGCTTGGTGCGCTACCCTTGGAGAAAGGTGCACTATCTTGGTTTCTCTATTGGTCTACTTCCGAAATTATTTTTTCTGTCAAGGTTAAGGTGCTCGGGGGTGGCCTTTGTGCCTATGGTTGGGTGACAATATTCCTATATTGTCTATGGAAAAATGAGCTCATCTATTTATTTCTAATAGGTTACGGGCCCACACTTCAGATAGCCTAACCACTGGAAGATAGATTGGGAAGTTAGTTTTTAAGGCCATTATGGCACCAACTATAGTTGTAGCTAGTTTTTATGATTATGCAGTTGCAACAAACCCTAACCCTTGTGTTCGAGAACTTATGAATAAGCATTTGACCTAATTCATTGAGATCCTAGTGCACCCTATCCTAGCGCACCTTTGGGTACCCTCAGCTAGAAAAAATGTCAGGTTTGAATTTTTTTTCAAAGTCAAAGGTTGACTAATCAAAGTCAAATTCAAAGGTTGACTTCTGGTCAAATTGACTTTGTAGTAAAATTTGAAATTTTAGAGTTTCTAGCTTGTTTTAATCATTGAATCTTTTGATTGAGTTTCTATTCTCTTCTTGTCAAGATGGTATCTAGTTTCAGATTGGAAGACAAGTTGGACGATGCTACAAGGTTTCAAAGGTATGCACTTGTATATGCTATCTAAGTTATATCATCTAGAAAAACATGAGTGTGTTTGCAGGGAAAATACTAGAGATATTGTCCAAGTTGTAATCTTGGATTCAGTGCAATCATACGAACAAGTGCACCCTCCATGGCAATTGAGGCTTCAGGTTCCAGGTTTGATTAAATTGTTAAGCTTCAAATTTGTGTATATCAAGGGTGATAATTGCTACATTACAATTTGTGAAAGAAATCTTTGAAAGATTCTATTATTGCTAGGTGCAATGAATACTCGACTGCATATGAATACTATTGATATAGATGTGTATTGTACTTGTTTGCAAGTTGAACTAACATCTCATCTAGATAGATATTTCTTGTTTTCTCTTGTTGTTCTTGTTTCAAGAAGGTATCCTTGTGAAATATGTTTGATGAACAATCCTTGCGGAAGTTGTCATAGAAGAATTCTATAAGGATGGCACAATTTCCAGAAGGGAAACAATTAGAACATATAGAAATAAAGTTAAAGAGACTCAGAGGAGTCAGACTCGAAGGAATTCAGGAATCAAAAGGAAACCATAATAGGTTTGTGACACTTTGAAGAAAGAAAAAAGAGATGCAGCAGACGAAAGCATGGACTCTCTTAGATGGATGGAGTTGATCACATAAATCCAAAATAAGAGAATGAATATTGATCATTCAAGCATGAAGTTGGGATTAGGAGGGAGCTAATCCCAAACGATATGATCCATTGAAGAAGAATTTGTAAAGACTATGAAGTATTTATCCATGTTCTTCATTGGAAGTAACAGTGATGATAAGCAACACGTGTTCATCTTGAGTCTAGAAGAAGTCTTCTTTGAAAAGAAGCCTTGAATATATTTGGTTGTCCATCTACATTTATGTTCCTATGATGGAAGGAAAAAGTTGGAAACTTAAAGAAATAAGGGCATGTAATCTATAGAATATTCCATGGACTCCAACATTGAATAGAAATGTGAGGAAGAACATGAAGATTCCAAGAAAGAAAGAAAAGTGAGAACAACAAATTGAACCAGTTTGAACCCATGAGAAGTATTCAAGCAGAAGGATTGGAAGGAAAATGTGATGAAGAACAACATACGTGAGAAATTGTGAAAAATACTTAAGCATTGGTAGATACAAGGAGAGACTCAGGGCTAGAGTGTTCTCCCAATAGGAGGGAGAAGACTACGATGACAACTTGTTCTAGTAACCATATATACCTCTACCTGAGCCATTATATCTCTTGTGGTATCCATGGGTTGGATTTTACATCAGATGAATGTAAATATTGTTCTTCTCAACAGATTAATTGAAGAAGAAACATATGTAAAGAAACCTCAAGGTTTTGAGGTATACCAGAAAGAGACCCTTGTGTGCATATGGAAGAAGACCTTGTATGGATTAAATCAAACTTGGTGGAGAGCCTCTCATGTACAACATAAACGTGGTGAAAACTTCCTGTGACAGAGGAAGTATATTGAAATGATTCTTCAAGAAGTATGGGATGATGGATTGAAAATCCATGAAAAAAATCCCATGATGATAGATCTGAAGAAGTTGAGAGACTCTAATCCAGTAGACCTGTCTATGTATCGACAATTGATTGGATCGTTAATTTATTTGGAGAATACTCAGTCAGATATTTGTTTTGTGGGATGTTTAAGTTATGATATACAAATACAAGGATTTATCGATTCATATTGGGCAGGGAATGAAGATGAAAAAAAAAGTTCTACTTGGATATGTTTCATTTTGAGATTTTCCACAATGTCATCGGCTAGCAGGAAACAAAATTATGTTGCACTTAGCACTACAGAAGCAGAGTATAATCCAGCTTATGATGCTTGTACAAAAGAAGTGTGGCTACGTAAGTTGGTTTATGTACTGTTTGATCAGGTATTGGATTCGATCGTGATATATTGTGATGATCAGAGTTGTGTGAAGCTTTCAGAGAACCTGGTGTTCCATGACAGGTCGAAGCACATTGAGATCAAACATTATTTTCTCTGTGATAAATTCCATAGGGGAGAAGTGGTTCTCCAGTATATCTCCACAGATGAGTAGATAGAAGATATTTTGGTAAAGCCTCTGTCCAAGATGAAAAGTTTGTGTACTTAAGGGACAAGCTAGGGCTCGTGAAGACGACTTCCTTATTCAAAAAGGAAGTGATTACACCCAGGTTGGGAGGGAGCATTGATATTTTATTTATTTATGGATATTCATTTTCCAATTCGGAAAATGGTCCAGGTTGGGAAGTTCCTTTCCAATTCAGAAAGTGGTTCGAGATTTCTGACGGATAGTCATTTTCCAGTTCGGAAAATGATCCATATCGGACAGTCATTTTCGTAATGAAAATGGTCTGATAGATTGTTGATGTACCATAGACAATGATTTCCCTAATGTCCAGTGTGGGGGAATGGTATAGTACAATCATTCTTCTTGGAAGTCACTCTGAGTAGTGGTCAAGTAGAATGGTCCACCTCGATGGGTAGTCATTATTTCAAAGTTCATAATTGTGAGCAATTTCGAAGAATGGTCCATTTTGGAGGATGGTGCAGGACAGTCATTTCCATAGGAAATGGTCAGGACAATCATTCCCTAGGGTAGACTCATTATCTCCAGGTTTCACTATGATTAGTTCCAGAGGAATGGCCAAGTTAGGTGAATGGTCCAAGTTCAACAATCAAGGACATACATTCCCTAGGGCAGACTCATTCTCTCCAGGTTGCACTATGATTAGTACCGGAGGAATGGCCCAATTAGGTGAATGGTCTAGGCTCGGAAATCAAGGACAACTGTTCTTCTATGCTTAGGAATAATATTCTAGATATCCCATGGTTGATGTTTTACTTTCTGAGGGAAGATTATCTTCCAGATATCATAGATGTGAGTGGAAGAATGGCCCAGATGACTCATCTTGTATCATGATTGCTTATGCAGGTTGATAGCAGATGATATGATTTTTGTGGAGATTGTATGTCTCTAGATAGTATTTGTATGCTACTATGGTGGATGTGTTCCACTAGTTGTCAATATGTGTCACTAGTTAGTAGTCATGTGCTACTAGGAGTGGTTGTGTACCATTGGATAGTAGTTGTGTACTACTATGGATAGAAACAATTGTGTTCTATTGGATGGAATTGTTCTAAGTGCCATGAAGACTACCACTAGTGTTGGAGTTGATTGCCAGCTAGATGGATAGTCAGTGTGTTGGTGGATAGATATTATTCAAGCAAAGAATGGTTCAGACAGAACATATTGTTGGTGGACATGCATTTTCTTTGTGGAGAATGGTCTAGGTTGACAGTTTGTTGACGTATCATGGACTGGTATTTTCCTAAGGCACAGATTGTGTCTCGATCAAGAAAATTGTTCAGGACCGATATTTTTTAAGGCATATAGGTAGATATGGATATTTGTGGTACATATGACCCAATTAGAAAATATTCTGAGACTGAAGTTCCTATAGGAATGGTCTCTGTAGCCCATGGCATGGATTTCAACATCTGTTGGGACAGTCATTCTTCTAGGACGTATGTCCATATTAGAATAATGGTCCTCATATCACTCTGTGGAGTGAGTGACTTATTTATCATTATGCTCGATTACTCAGGTAGAGTATGGCTTCAAGAGATGATGTAGTTGATGCTATTAGATGATACTGATAGTGGTGATGTTTATCGTGAGTTTATCTACGTTATCATGAGATAGATTGTGTGGCAATGATGATGCTACCGATTGCATGGTCTATTTTTTCTCAAGATCATTTCCTTTAATACCTCCATATATAGGAGGTAGTGTTGATATTATGGTAGCTGCGGGAGGTATTAACCTCCACTTGTAACCTTTGACATGACTAGAATATTCCAAGAATCAAGAGAAACCCTAAAACGTTGGATAATAACCCTGGAAGACAAGTCGACTCAAGAGAATATTTAATATTGAGCTACTAGCCTCTAAAATAAGAAGTCGGATTGGACAGGTAACAAAGAGAACTATGAATAAGAGGGTGTTAGAGATCATTTGTCACTTTTACTCTCACAATTGCATAATACTAGTGGTGCACAAGTTTGGAGAGGGAGTGCAGTTACAGCTTCTACAACTGGGATTTTGGATTTTGGTTGAACTTTCTCTTGGTTGTGGTTTGGACTTTCTTCTTGGTTTTTGGTTATTCTTTCTTGGTGCGCTACCCTTGGAGAAAGGTGTGCTACCTTGGTTGGTTATTGGTCTTCTTCCGGAATTATTTTGTTTGTCAAGGTTAAGGTGCTCGGTGGTGGCCTTTGTGCCTATGGTTGGATGACAATATTGTTATATTATCTATGGAAAAAAGAGCACATCTCTTTATTTCTAACAAATGGTGGGCTGAGGAATTACTTCAAATTCTTGTGCTCCTTCTCTTCTCCCGCTTGTTAATCACAGATACTTCACTGGTACCTCCCAACCAATGCTAGGGGTACTCTTCTTCCTCCTTAGCCCCTCGATCCGCAAAGGGGCCACACACAAGAAACCAACAACAATAGATCCAAGGATTTCCTCGCAAGGAAGATCTTCCACTCTTTCTCCAAGCTTGGTATCCCAACTCTCACAAGTAAAACACAGTCGACCAAATTTTGGTAGCATAACATTACCAAGAAAAAGTGAGATCCATTTCCCTTCCACCCCATTTGTTTTATAAAAATTTCTTCACTGACACATGTCTTCATGCACAAATAATCATTTTCTTAGATTAAATTAATTAATATTATTCACCCACACACTTGTCACACTATACCCAAGTTGCACAAGTAATTATGATTTTTATTTTATTTAAAAAGTCAACTTCCCTCACATTCCCCAATGTGTTCCTATTTTCACTCTTAGTTGTCCCTTTGTTCCCCAAATTCTCATTTAATGAGTGTCTCTTAAATATATCTTAGTTAGAGTTGGATTATTATTCTTCTTCTAGTTAGACTAGTGGTTGGTTGACTCAAGATTCTATTCCATGTGTACTCCTATTCTCTCATATTATTATTTATTCTATTTTTAAAAATCCATTTTATTCCTTTCATGCACACATGTGCAACTTATCCAACTTTTTAAATTTATTCCCCCTTTTTTTTTCTGGAGTTTGATTATTCTCAATTATTTTAACCCATGCCATAATAATTCATTTAGTCCTTTATTTAATTTAGAATTAGATTTAGTCTTATACTTAGGATTTATAATTAAAATTTTTATTTTTTAATTAAATTATTTTATTCCAACAAGGTCTAATCATTTCAATGTTTTCTAGGCCACCTAGATTTATTGACTTGAGTTTTAATTACGGGATGTTTCCTTCAAGACTCACCTGCGTGCTCCAAGGGTGTCACTCGCCTTAGACTAGTTTTCAAAGTTTTTCCAACCCTTGGAGTCAAAACTCCGTTCGGTCAATCTTGTGAGAGACTAAGGGCTTCTAAGGAATAAGGACTTTGCCTTATTGCATTCCCCTTATAAATATTCATGAGTGACTGTCTCAGTCTACCCTCACGACATCATGGACCTCTCAAACTAGGTAATCGTTAACCTATAGTTCAAGTCATGGTGGGAGTGCTAGTAGGTTGTGACGGGAATGTTTCCACACCTCTCCCTCAATGTTTGGTTCCTATGCATGACCCATTTACTCCTTATGTGAGTCTGATTAGCAAGCATCATCAAGCCTGCATCCACTGGAAAAAACACTGTCAATAATCCATATACATACATCATACTGAAATCAATCATATATCACATGTGCGTAAAATTAAATACTCAAACAAATACAATCCACTCCCTGACTCAATATGGAGTCCAAGGGAGTCCATTGATGCCATCAACATCCATAACTTAAAATGGAATTAGCCAAAACCATTATGAATTGGGGATAGAATTTTAAAAGAAAGGGGAGGTTTGTCCATGGAATAAGTACTCCATCAACTAGGGGCAAATGGCTCTTGGAAGAAGAGGGAAGTGAATGAATTTCTTCCCTTAACTACGTACAATGTTCAATTAGAGTTGTGATCTTTTCATGGAGTATCTTGATAATAGGTAAACTTAAATGATATAGGAATATGACTTGTAAATACACGTTATACAGTGAAAACACTTAGAGCATATATTAAATTTGTATAAATTTGTAAATGTATTAAATATTAACAAACTTTTAATATGTAATTTGTTATCAATTTAAAATTATAGTAGCCTGTTATCAATTTACCATTATAGTAATGACATTTTTAATTATAAAAATTATAGAAATTATAGTATGTTGTTATCAATTTACAATTATAGTAACGCCATTTTTAATTATAGTAACTATATTTTTTTATTTTGTAAACTATTTAATTGTATTATAAAAATATAGAATGAGCACCAACTCTAGGAGACACAAATCCCCTTCTTTATGGCACCAACCCTAGGAAGCACCAACTCCCTTATCTTTAGAGCACCAACCCTAGGAAGCACTAACTCCCTTATTTTTAGGGCACCAACCCCAGGAAGCACCAACTTCCTTTTATTCACACTTTACTTAGTAAAGGATGTGAATCATTCCTTGCTCCTCCCTTCCACCCTCACTACATAAGTATCATCGGTTCTTCTTCTTTGGACTCTTCTTCTACTTTTGGTATTTGATATGGACTGCAGAGACACTTCTTCTTCACCATTCTTTCTTTCTTATATAGTCTTCCTACTAGTGTGAGCGTTGAAGTATTGTGTCCCTTTGTTTGGACCATTGCACCTCTTCATTTAAATTAACAGTAATAACATTTGTGTTTTAATTTAGAATTAATATCTCCCTCTATTTTTATTCATGCATTAACGTGAAATCTTTTCAATTTAGTATGAGGGATTTTACATAAATCGACCACAGGTATGGATCGATTTATTTTAATTGAATCCCATGCCTTTTATTTTATTCTTAATCTTATGTTGCATCCCCAGTTCTCCAACAAATCATATTTGAACTTTTTGCTTAGCTTTACAATGCATTGGATGTATTTGATCACTTAATATCAATCAGGACAGAATCCAAATCTTGTCAAGTTCAAAGTTTCTTCCTGTCAGAGGAAAAAATATTCCTCTGTATGTTAAATTCGTACAGACACACTTTTAGGACCTTTATTCCATATGACCATAGGCAGTGACTAATCTCTAATCCAAACGAGTGCTTAATCGCTTATCGAGATTGACAGTCACATTTTATTTGCATGTTTGAGGTGGGCGGTTCTCGTTCATTTCAGGACTTCGGTGTTTCAGGACTCGGGCCTTTGCAGTCTTCCAACTCTTTCGTAGAAAATTTCGTCGAAGGGTGTATCAACACTCCTTGCTTGATAACCTTCATATTTCTAGGAGTTGGGACCATAGACTTAGGCACGAAGGAGCTCTCGTTCTCCGGGTATTCGATTATTCGTGACTTTGGCCTTCGACACTTCGGGTAGTTTTGTTGGTAGGAGAAGTTGGATATCCCTGAAGGATGTACTCCCACAGTGGCGTAGCTTGCTGACGTCACTGTTGATGTGGCACTAGCTGAGTGGATGCCACATGTCACCCTGATTTTTTACTTTTACAGTCCTTATGTGCCACATTGACCTTGACACTTGTCACCATTTGATTGGGCCATGTGTCATATTCATCTTTTGCCACATGTTTTACTTCGTGACTTCAGTACTTCATGGCTTCAAGAGTTTTGTCACTTTTGTATTATCCTTCGATTATTGTCGAGCTTCTGAATAGATCTACCATCGTATATTTTCAACTGTCTTGATCCTATGGCTTTCATTTATTCTGGAACTCCAGGGTTCGAGAGTTCTTAGTTTATCTGAGTTTTTTTATCGTTGGAGTAGGTCAAGGCCAGAGTTGACCACCTTCTTTCTTGGCATTCTCTCAATAGATCAACAGGTGACAGGATTTTCTATTCTTCCTCTAATTCGATGATCGATGAAATTTCTTGACTTCGGGGCTTTGACCTTCAGGTAAACATACATGTTTTAGACTCATTTTCATCGAAGTGGTCAGTGTCGAAGTTGACCGGAGTTCATGACTTTGGGGCTTCAGCCTTTGGGAAAATTTACCTATTCTAGACTCCCTTTTGTCGGATTGGTCAGCGTCGGAGTTGACCTGAGTTCATGACTTCGAGGCTTTGGCCTTCGGGTAAATTTTCCTATTCTAAACTCTTTTTCGCCGAAGTGGTTAGCGCTGAAGTTGACCAGAGTTCGTGACTTCAGGGCTTCGGCCTTCGGGTAAATTTACCTATTCTAGACTCCTTTTCGCCATAGTGGTCAACACTGGAGTTGACCACCTAATCCAACAGGTCATGTTTCTCCCGAGGAGATCTTAGATCAACGGTCTTCATGAGTTCTTTTAATCTGAGACTCTGGGATATTGTGGCTTACATTGTCCTTCCACTAAACTTGATCGAATGGTCAAGAATTCATTCAAAGTCCCTCCTTGATCTAACGGCTGGCGAGATCATATGAATCTCATCCTTCAGATCTAACGGTTGATATTTAATCCTTCCCAACCTCTGACTTCACCTTGATCTAATGATCATGGATTGTCCTGAAATAAGAATGAATGAATCATGTGCATAATCTCTTCTGAGCTTCGATTAATCTTATTCCTTCTGATATTTTGGGTTTCTAATGGATTCTCCTACACCCTATTGACATCAATGACAACATTGTACCACTATGTCCAACATTCTCCCCCTTTGGCATTGATGGAAACCTTTTCTTTGAAATATTTTTATTTATGTTGCTTATCAATTTCCTCCCCCTTTGATAGAAATGACAGAGGGGATATTTCTTCACTCCCCCTGTGGAAATTCTTCCCCTGACCATGTGCCCCTTTTCTTCTGATACGATTTTTATGGTTTTAATGAGGTATGTGAATTACCCCTAATTTTTGTCGAAGATTTTCAAAAGTACTCTTGGGAAATAGTTTTTTGAATATGTTTGCAATTTATTCTTTGGTGTCCACATATACTATTTTAACCACCTTTTGGGTAAATTTATCTCTTAGGAAATGGTATTTAATTGAAATGTGTTTGGTTTTAGAATGCATTACTGGATTTTTAGAGATACTTATGGCACTAGTGTTATCACAATTAATAATAATGGGATCATCATATCTTATTTGTAATCTTATAATGTTTAATTCATCCAAAGAACTTGTGTGCAGCAGCAATGTATTCTACCTATTTTGTGGAGAGTGATGTGGATGTTTGTTTCTTATTTATCCATGCTACTAGACACTTTACTAAAAATAATTCTCCTCCACTGGTGGTTTTCCTATCATCTATACTATCGGCCCAATCTGCATCAGTGTATGCAGTTAGAATGAAGTCTTTATCTTTTGGATAGCATAATTCAAGTTCTAATGTTCCTTTAAGATATATGGATATTCTCTTTACTTCTTTTAAGTGAGTGTCTTTAGGTGTGGATTGAAATCTCCCTACGAGTCCTACAACCTACATGATGTCACGTCTTGTGTATGTTTAATAGAGCAGACTTCCAACCATTAATTTGTACATTGTTTGGTCTACTTTTGGTGAGTCAAATTTTAGGATTAGTTTACATCCAATGACCATAGGAGTTCTCATAGGTTTACTGTCTTCCATATGGAATTTATTTATCATTTCTTTGATATATTTGTCTTGGGAAACAAATATTCCATTTTCTATTTGAGTTACTTGTAAACCTAAGAAGAAGGAAAGTTCTCCCAGCATAGACATTTCAAATTTTTCTTACATTTCGGTTGAAAACTTTCTGCTTAGTATAGTAAGATTACTTCCAAATATGTTGTCATATACATATACCAACAGAACAATCATGTTTTGATTCTCAATTTTGATGTATAATGTTTTGTCAGTAGTCCCTCTCTTATGTCCTTGTTTGTTAAGAACCAAACATCAATATAGCATAGAAAAACTTCAGGAAAAGTACTCAACGCCTTGAAAAAGAGATAATTTCAGATAATAAGCCTCTTCGAGGGGGAAACCTCCTTTTACCCCACTTAAATGTTCAAGTACAAGAT
>SNQJ01S0021838.1:32897-43877 GCA_010110895.2 Picea sitchensis | reverse complement strand
CTGCAACTAGTGATATAAAAATGATGAAGACTTGTATTCTTGAAATTATTCGCAAGTAAAATTTATGTTTTAAAATGAAGATGGATCAACTTTGCAACACAAATTTAATAGGATTTACTCATTCAATATGCATATAAACAACAGCAATAACAGTGAACAGAAAACACATAACACAACAAATGATAAAGGAGTTCACCCCTCTCTTGGGCTACATCTCCTGGTCCAACTTCCAATGGATCATTTGTATTATTTTCTAAAAGTGCTAAACAATGTGCTTTACAATGCTCAAAACTCCAAATAGACTGCTCCAATGGCTTCAAAACGTCCAAAAACCCCTAGCTGGGTTTCTTCGGCACTTCGTTTGGCCAAAAATTGAAGAAGATAGGCTTCCTGGAAGTCCCCCTTCAAACTTGTTGTCTCTGCATCTACAAAACGCACCCTTGTTTGCTCAACCTAGCCCACACACATATTTAAGCATAAAAACTTAGCATCGAACACAACCGCACGAACCGTGCAAACTGTAGGACAGTTACGGGCGCACCTAGCCCCTAACCGTCAAGGGCAAGGTCGTATGATCCATATGACCGTGCGCAAGTGTAAAAATAGGCCCCCGTTCCACAAGCCAATGGTCAAAGGAAAAGTGGCAGGTCGTTTGTATAACTGTTGGAACCAAAACAAAACAAAGCCGCGCGTGCGTGCGCGCCAAACGACATAGCAATGGGTCATATGTTAACGCAATGTGCGACCAAGGGCTGGGGCTAAGCCTTAGCCCCGTCGTGCCCCAAGTATACACATATACCAACATATATAAATATATTTCCACATATATATCAAGGACCAACCAGTGGCGCACCAGTTGGTGGCTCTTCCCAAGTCTTTCCCCCCTGCCCGGAGGTCGTGGGGTCGACTCCGACCAACAACATAATTTTAAACCAATGTATATATGACACGTGGCGGCCATTGACTGGGCCACATGTCATCATATCGTTCACTGCAAACATGCCATGTCACATGCCAATTTTCCAAATAACTACCTACCACGTGTCATACGGCCTGCCACGTCAGCGTCCGTACGGACTGTACAGTCAACATCCCTTTTTTTGCATGTTTGTCATTTTGAACATAACATGATATCTCTCGCTCTCGACGTTCGTTTGAACCCAAACGAGTTGCGTTGGGTTCGTAACCACGAGGCCTACGCTCTTGTTCGATTTGAAGTGATTTCGATCACTTTGAATTTTTGAGCAAAATTTGATCCCCTGGATCAGACAAGGGCATTTTGTATGTGAGCGCAGTGCACATATTTTGTATGTGAGCGCAGTGCACATATTTTGTAATGGATGTTCCGAATAATATAATAAGAAGCTGACCGTTGTGGATGTAGCCCATCTTAGGTGAACCACATTAATCATGGTGTATGTGTGTTATGATGTGTTTTTTGTTCTGTTTATTGTGCTCATATGATATATGTTCTGTTACTAGGAATATGTTACATGTTACTATGTTTCTGCACACATGATATAAAGAATAATGAACAAAGGCTAAGTAGAATGGTTATAAGGATTGCCTCCCCTCCATTTATCACTGTGGAAACATGGTTTCTACAGTACCCATAGATACCTAGGGTGAGACTTCACCTTCTTGTGGGTGATGTCGAAAGGGCCAATATTTGAGGGTTTTGTTGGTGAATTCATGTTGAGCCCTAGGTCTGCCCATTGTGTGCCAACAAATGGTTCTGTTTTCGGGACCATGATCTGCGATTGAAGGGAATGTGGAGGCTGAATAAGGAAGAGATAGGATGATGATTAGAGACAAAGGAGTGAGAGTTTTCTAGATATCAGAATAAGAACCTGCAGATCAGCTCAAAGAAGTGGTTATAGAGGTATGTATTTACAGAATTATATGAGATTTTCTTTGCTAAATTTTTGATAGTTTTGCATGAGTGGTTAAAGAGGTTAACTGAAAAGAATGAAACATTTCAGACTGTTGTTCTGAGGAGTTGGACCCCTGAGTTGATCTATAAATTTAATAACATAAGAAATCAGATCTCACACACAATTGCGTTTTGGATGGATAGTGTATTGGGGGGTTATATTACTAAGTTTTCTATAAAGTGTACCCAGTCATAAAATGCTACTAAAAGAGAGAGAGCTCTTTAATTTTTTTTATCAAGATAATGTTGTTGCGTGATAAGGGGGTTATGATGTTGGAATATGATTTCTATAGTAGTTAGGCACCTTCATGCGCATAGGGGGACTAGGGCTGACCAAGGGATGGTTTGAGAGTATGGAGAAGAGGGATGCATGCAAGAATAAATAAGGAATGGATAGGATAAGAATGTTGGGAAAAGAAGAAGGTGTGATGAAAGAAGATATTGGATTATTGCATAGTGGTAAAATATTTTGGTACAGTAAGAAGAGTACTATGCTTGATAGAGAAGGGAAACAAAACGAGTTTGAGAAAAGAGACACCAACGTAGTGCTCCAGATCAAAGGAATACCACACAAAGAAAAGAAAGAGAATGATTGTGGACAAATCCCAAGGTAAGGAGATCCATTACTTCCTAGTAGCTCCACTCAGGCCAAACTCTGTGTCGAACTCATGACCCCGTGTGTGTCTCTAAGTTCTGAGGTAAGATATGAAAATTTTCCTCGAACAATTATAGTTAGTGAAGGAATCAAGGATAGTAGTAAAGGTACTCAGAGTAGTGGAAATAGTACGAAAACCCATATCCAGATAGCGAAACCGAGAAATAATATTACGCAGTACAAAATAGGGGGTAGACTCCACTATGATATTGTGTGTCTTCCACAGAGCAGGGAAAGAAGATTCAGAACAACACTTATTTGTTTGTGAAGAAATATGGACCGTGAAGAATTTCCAGGATGATGATGTGAAAATCGTGCAATTAGTGATGACATTCAGAGACTATGTGTTACTCTTGTATATGAAGTATCAATCCACTGCACCTGCGGGACAAGCCAGAACATTAGAAGACATTAGGAAATACCTATTAAAAGAATTCCATAAATCAAATTTTGAGTCGCAGTGTATTATAGAACTAAAAGAGATCAAATTGTTGCAAAATAAATCGGTTTTGGATTTTGATCAAATATTCAAGATATTGATGGATCGGTTGACCTTCTAGATTCCAGATGAGAAATATAGGGAATGGTTCATTGTAGGATTTTTACCACATATACGATGCCCATTGATGCATCATAATATTACGTTGCACTCAAAAGCACTAGATATCACCATGAAGTTGGAAGTATCCCCTATAGGAGAGAATGGTGCAGGGATGGCTTAGGTTCACTCACAATTAGAAACATTGAAAATTAAGTTGCAAGAGATTGCTAAAGGGAAGGAAAATCACAAATAAGTTTGGTGTGTTACATGCAGAAAGAAAGGTCATCATAAGAATGAGTGTCCAACCTTTAAATATTATTTGACTACAAGAGCTTTGAATCCCTTATCCACGAGAGGAGGGGTATGGTGTGAGATATGAAGAATGATGGGTCATCACACAACCTCCTTTCCTTTGATGCAGAAGTATCAGAGCAGTGTCAAAAGATTATTTTGTAATTTTTGTAAGTTTGTGGGACATGACGAACATAACTATCGTGCACTCAATCTAACGAGAGAACACACCAAAGATGCATACAAAGTTCAAGGGGAAGATGGGTCGGAAGGAGCGGTACCGAAATATAATACTCCGATGGGATAAAATCAAGGAGGAAGAGGAGGATTCATAGGTTGGGGAAGAGGAGGATTCAACAGAGGAAGAGGACTGATTATATGCTATAATTGTAACCAACCTATGCATTAAGCATGAGGCTGTCAGAATCCTTGTACAATGTGTACATACTGTAAACAAATGGATCATGTGATGAAAGACTGTCTACAACTGATCGTGGAGTGGTAGGAAAAAAAGAACCATAATGTGCAGATGATAGCAACGAAAGAGTGTGGAGTGGTAGGAAAGAAACAAAACCTCCTACGACATTTGACCCTTGGAAGGAGAGAGATACATATAAGAAAACAATGAAGGAGATGTTGGAAACATAATGGAGAGCATCGACTTTGTCACTTGTGTATGACATGCCTCCAACCTATGACCACCCGATTACAGAAAGGCTAGTTGAGGAGGCAAGTACTCTAAATATTTTTTTAAAGAGTTATTTAGAACTAATAAAGGATGAAACTACATTAGACGTCTTGCATGATATGATCGACCAATGCACACAAGATAAAGAAGAACCCGTAGGAAAACAAGAAATTAACTAGGTACAATGCAAGAAAATGATGAATATGGAATTCTGACTTGATGCGCAGATAATATACTATGATATGGATAATATCATCTTGGTTATGGGATTTAATGTGAACGTCGTTCTGAAGAAGACATGGGAGATGATGGGAAAACCAAATTTGATCTGGTCAACTATTCAGTTGATGTTAGAAAATTAACACAAGATTTTTCCGATTGAAAGATTGACATGGGTGAATGTTAATATTGATGGAGTGCGCAACAAAACATATTTTGAAGTAATCGATATAGTGGATGATATCAAAACCTATCCAGTGTTACTAGGAATCGATTGGGATTTTGGTAACCAAACCATTATTGATCTGGAAAAGAGACGAATGATCTTTGAAGTAGGAGACTTGAGAGTTATTGTGCCATTTGATTCCACGGAAGGAAGACGATATGTCGAACTAGTAATGGGAGGATTCGGTATGGAGGAACTCGATAACCTTTACAATGTGACCACGTATATGGAACACTATAGTAATGTTACTACTGAGGGTGTACTTAGTTGGAGAAGTATCAATTATTGCACATTGGATTCAGAAGAATCCTTGGAATATTGAAGATAGAGGTTACATGAAGTATCTATAAGAAGATGTGCTCAGAGTAATCACACATTGCATAGGATTGGAGTTGAGGTACGTGATCTCCCGAAGTAAGATGGATTGATGGATATAGATGCCGAAAGGGTTGATATTTGAGGGTTTTGTTGGTGAATTCATGTTGAACCCTGGGTCTTCCCACTGCGCGCCAAAAAGAGGCTTAATCTAGACGTCTTATGCCTCCTCTTTTTTCATCCAGGGAAGTAATTATGTTAAATTCCCCCCAATAATCCAATGATGATATTCTATTATGGATTTGAGGGCCTACAAGGTATTAACAAAGGCATCTTTGTTCGGGGTGGAGGGCATACCATAAACATTAGTAACAAAACCAGAGGAGGCAATTCGAATAATGTTGAAGTGGGAAAACATTGTTCTAGAGGTGGAAAAAAGGATGTCAAGGTGATTTCAATAGGGTTCTATAGGATGGAAAGTGTAACATCCTCGACCACCCAGGCAAGGCCACGCTACATCAGAGAACTCTTACATTCTCTTTGTGGAACATACTGTAACATACCCAATATCCAACTGAGCTATGCCACATAAATTTTTCGAACTGCATGCAATTAAAATATATACACAAAGAACTCTTGCGGAAGCATTACATATAAAATGTAAACATACAAATACATATATAAATACACAGATTCACATTGAAATAACAGTAAACATATACATGCAACATATATAGGAAATACCCATAAAAATAAACACAGTTATAACCGCACATATGATAACCCATAAAAATAAGCACGTAAATAACAATGCAGCATGGAAATTTATCACACAATTGACACTTATCTTGGTAAGAATGTTACCAACTATGTGCATTCCTTCCACAAACCTCCTAGCCTTAGACCACAATGCTCATCACTCTCAACAGTGAGTCACCCTGAAGATGGGACTAAACTCCACCCGGGTAAAGGGATTCCTAACCAGGCTAAAGGCTCATAGACAACAGGAAAGACTCCGTCTCAGGTGCCAACTCAAAATAACAACCTATAGTCCCTCATTCCCCACATGCCTGTCCCACCCATGAAGTGTGCATCTTCTCTGCTCATAGTCCTTTGGCTGCCCCAATTCCTTTCCGGGCTTCAACAATAGGTCGGACAAGAAGTCTCAGAGCATTGTAGCCGTAGTTTAGCACCTTTAGGAAATCAATTCCTAACAATTCTCTCACCCAGATAATTTCTCATGGGCCTAACAACCTGCCTCTTCAATTTCCCATGAGACTGACAACCCGCTTCTTCAGTCCAACTCCCAAGATAACCATATACACCAACACAAATGGCTATGGATACAGGTTTAGGTACAATCATGAAGATACGAAGGATAACTCAATGGGTGTGTGCATGCTCCTGGATGACTGAATGATGGAATAAATGATGGGAAGAATGATGGAAAAGATGGGAAAATGAACTAAGCCCCAACAATATGTATGCATGTCCCCAACTTGATACTTGTAATGTTGGGAGCTACTTTGGCCCCACTTGTCCCCAAATTTATAACTTAGGATAAAATAATTATCCATACTTTATGATTTAAGAAATATTAATATAATATTCCTTTTTGGCTTAATCTCCCTATCTTACCCATTTTCCTTAACTTTTAGGCCCCTCCCTTTCCCTAACTAGTGGAGTTTAGTCCCCCATCTCTTTTATTGTGGTCGGTCTGCGCACAATGATGTATTTTATATTTATTATGAGACATATACAAAAATAGGTGCACTGGCCTTTAACATCTAGGCTCTCCGGGCTAATCAAAACATAAGAATCCTAGCTTATAATAACTGGCTCACTAGCCTATAAAACGTAGCATATACACAAAAGGCTACCTTGCCTCAAAATCGCGCGCACTTATGTTGTTGTGCACGGTATATTGGAATTTGCAAACTTCCTCATTTTACTATGCAGTACATGTGTGCACTATGCCATGAAATGTGCATACAAAAAATGATATCAAACAACTCACCAGATTAAGTACATTTTCATTTACATTACAATTGGGTTCGGCCTAGGGATATTACAGAAAGGCCTCCCACAACCCCCTGTGCATCAATTGAAATGAATTGAGAGTGTTTCTATAATTTTAGGGCTAGGGAATCAAGGAGACTACTGGGGAATTTAGTTTCTTGGAGTTGGATCATAATAGGTTGTTCTTTTGTAATGGATTTTTCATCATTATATGCTTGGATTTTCCATTGAGACCTCGAGTGTTCCAGGAAAGAAATTTCATGGGGAACAGTGGGGTTCAAGAGGGAATGGATCAATCATCAAGGTGATTCTTCCTGAGTTAACCAACATCTCTCTAAGGTCTTACATAAGTTGCTTGTTTCTTTTCTTGCCTTTTTTCTTTTACTCTTTGGTCTGTTTAGAAATATCTTTCGAGGCTTGAGTTTTAACACCCAAAGCAGAGGAGGAGGAGGTTGGATTACCTTTTGATTGAGTTGAGTGTCCTTATTTTCTTTTTATTAGAGCATCTTTGACCATCTATATTTGTTGTTCGGGGATTTACTTAGGGTCTTGTTGCTTACAAGATGTCTCTAAGGATTTCAGATCTAGTTCATTCACCTCCATTTATTCTCCATCCTATGATTACCCTCTATCCTCACCATTATTTTGCATCTCAATGTCTATATCTTGGATGTTCTTTCTTCTAGTTCCATAATCTTTCTGCGCTATCGACAATCCCAATTGTTTGATGATCTCTGCTGAGATGAGGTTCTTCTGGCTTCCGCTATCAACAATAAAATGCAGCGGGATCCCCTTCACCCACATTTGTGAATGAAAAAGACGTTCCCCCTCTTCAGGATCTGTTGGTTCTTCTGGTTGAATTGTTGTGGTCGCGACAATAAAAGTGGGGTCTGCGTCAATTATCTGTCCTTTACCAGTATTTTCAGATTCAGATTCTGAATCAGGGTTCGGCTCCTTGTTTTTGATCTCGACCACCAATGACTGTGTTGAGCGACATTCATCGGTGTTGTGCCAGGGGATTTTTCGGAAATCACACCATTTTCTGGTGTCCTTCTTTGTCTTCCCATGACCCTTCTTTTCCTGTGGCTTGGACTGGTTTTCTGGAGACTATTTGTTAAGGTTGTCTTTTTCATACTTTAGTTGTTGCAGATTTGCAAGCCCGAAATCTTGTTTGTTCGGGTGCCTGAATTTCTGCTCGATTTTAACAACATATCGATAGGCAGCACCGAGTGATGAGATGTCTAGAAACTCCATTTCAGTTTGGATGTATCTATGTAGTGCCCCACAGTATTTTAGAACCAAATGTCGTTCGAAGTCTTTGATACCCAGCTTGGTGCTCAAGGTATATAAGGTATTGGTGAAATCTGGAACCACTTGGCCCCTCTCTTGCCGCAACATGGTCCATCTCATGTACTAGTCCTCATAGTTGCCAACATGATAATATTGTTCCTTTACCACATCCAAAAAAAAATCCCAAGTGGGCTCGACCCCATATATTCCAGAGTCCTCTGTGGAACTCTTCTCCCAGTAAGTTTCCCACCAATGTTTGACATGGGGGAGAGGCTTATGGAGTGCGAAGATGATATTTTCTCTGTCGAAAAAATTATGAACAGATAAATAACCTTCTAGCATATTTAACCATTTATCTAGGGCCTCTACATCTATCTGATCTTCAAATATAGGAATATCAAAATTGACCTGTACCTTAAAAGGCAAGGTGCCGCCAAAGTGGCCACTTGATGAAGATGCGCCTGATGTTATCAGGAGGCGTTGAAGGATGTGGGAAGAATTCTCCATCATTTCATCCCTCTGTCGCATGAGAACTTGCTCAAGCAACATACTTATAGGATCGTCTGCTCCGTCATTTTTCTTTTCTTTCGCCATTGACGGTTTCTTGGGTGTGAGAGAGTGATTGTACTCAAGAGAGACAAGCTCGAGACCCAACTTGATATACTTGGACCTCGTCGCGGACATGCACTGAAAAAATGATCAAGAACAACCTGCTCTGATACCACTGATCCAGATTATTTTTGGCACGAAATGAGAGTGGATATATAATAAATAAATGCACAGAGATATCGCGGATATTCAATAATATAACAAAAATCTATCAGAGATGAAACCATAAACATAGATATACAGTAATAAACGATTTCTATTAATCAAAGAAATGTACAGAGACTGTAAAAATACAGAGTGAAGACTCGCTAGAATGGTCACAGTTTATCTCTGAGAAGAGATGTGACAGCTACTCGCATTCGTAAGAAGATGATTACAATGAGGCTCCAAAGGCATTTTTTACAGTAAACGGGAATTCCAAAACCCTATACATACAAAAACCTAACCCAAGGAGATGAAGCACCAAAAGCCATGTGGGCCCCGTTTGGGTAAGTTAGTACATTAACTTCCCGGGGTTTTAACGTTTGCATACGATCTTCGTTTTAGCCGTATGATAGATCACTGGAAAGGTATCGTCGAGGAGATTAATTTTGGGGGATCAATCATGTCATAGGATATCATTGAGAACCTAGATCTAGAAAAACCTTCATTTGGGCCCTCAAATTTGACCCGGAAGTTAAAAACTGCTAAAAATAGTAAATTGCCAAAATTGCCAGAATTTTTTTTTGGGCCAGTTAGAAAAGGTGGGTGGCCATCGATATCCACCTTGATCAATCCTCCCTCAATAGGAAGCAATGGTATCCATTGCATTGATTTACTGGGGGAGAGGGAAAAGTGTTTGATGAATCTGCATCTTGGTGAGCTACTTGCCTTGCTGGAGACGTCGCGCTGCTTAGTTTGTGGAAGTTTGTCATGAACCTGTTGAGGTTGAGGTTGTTCAACAAGTCGGGCTACATGAGAGGACGGTGTGTAGAAGGAATCTTTGCACTTTGCTGCAACCTTGTCGACCTGCTTCTATTGGATAGAAGGTTCTTGGGGCGCGACTGTAGTGGTTCCAGTGTCCTTATGTTCCCCTTTTGAACATATTGTGAAGAAGCTAAATTTTGCAGTATGAGATACTACCTTGCGACACTTTTTAGGTGGAACTGTTGTCAAAACTACCTATGGTGTTCTATAGCGATGACCCTCCAGAGAAACAATGACACTGCGAGGTCGAGACTCATAAACAACATGGGGGTTCCACATATATGGTTGGCCCAAGAGAACATCAATGACATCCAGTGGGGAAACATCACATAATACCTCATCCTTGAAGGGATGGATGTCGTATGAAAATCGACACTGTTGGTTGACACGAAGATCTCATCCTTAGCGAAGCCACCCAATGTTGTATGGATGTGAGTGTGGTGTTGTCAACAATCCCAACTGTTTGATGATCTTTGTTGAGATGAGGTTCTTCTGGCTTACGCTATCAACAATAAAATGCAGTGGGATCCCCTTCACCCACATTTGTGAATGAAAAAGGCGTTCCCCCTCTTCAAGATCTATTGATTCTTCTGGTTGAATTGTTGCGGCCACGATAATAACAGTGGGGTCTGCGTCAATTATCTATCCTTTACCAGTATTTTCAGAATCAGATTCTGAATTAGGGTTCAGCTCCTTGTCGTTGATCTCGGCCACCAATGACTATTTTGATTGACATTCATCGGCATTGTGCCAGGAGATTTTTCGTAAATCACACCATTTTCTAGTGTCCTTCTTTGTCTTCCCATGACCCTTATTTTCTTGTGGCTTGGATTGGTTTTCTGGAGACTGTTTGTTAAGGTTGTCTTTGTCATACTTTGGTTGTTGCAGATTTGCAGGCCCAAACTCTTGTTTGTTCGGGTGCCTGAATTTCTACTCGATTTTAACAACATATCGATAGGCAACACCGAGTGATGAGATGTACAAGAACTCCATTTCAGTTTGAGAGTGCCCCATGGTATTTCAGAACCAAATGTCGTACGGAGTCTTTGATACCCAGCTTGGTGCTCAAGGTATAGAAGGTATTGGTGAAATCTAGAATCGCTTGGCCCCTCTCTTGCCGCAGCGTGGTCCATTTCATGTACTAGTTCTCATAGTTGCCAATAGGATAATATTGTTCCTTTACCACATCCACAAAAAAATCCCAAGTGGGCTCAACCCCATATATTCC
>SNQJ01S0021838.1:8703-32847 GCA_010110895.2 Picea sitchensis | reverse complement strand
ATTCCAGACTCCTCTGTGGAACTCTGCTCCCAGTAAATTTGCCACCAATGTTTGACATGGGGGAGAGCCTTATGGAATGCAAATATGATCATTTCTCTGTCGGAAAAATTATGAACAAAGAGATAACCTTCTAGCATATTTAACAATTTATCTAGGGCACCTGCATCTATCTGATCTTCAAATATAGGAATATCAAAATTGACCTGTACCTTAAAAGGCGAGGTGTGCCAAAATGGTCGCTTGATGAAGATGCGCCTGATGTTATCAGGAGGTGTTAAAGGATGTGGGAAAAATTCTCCATCATTTCGTCCCTCTATCGCATGAGAACTTGCTCAAGCAACAGACTTATAGGATCGTTTGCTCCATCATTTTTCTTTTCTTCGCCATTGTGGGTTTCTTGGGTGTGAGAGAGTGATTTCCCTCAAGAGAGACAAGCTCGAGACACAACTTGCTATTCTCGTACCTCGTTGGGGACATGCACTAAAAAAAGGATCAAGAACAACCTTCTCTGATACCACTGATCCGGATTATTTTCGGCACGAAATGAGAGTGGAGATATAAATAAATGCATAGAGATATCATAGATATTCAATAATATAACAAAAATGTATCAGAGATGCAACCATAAACATAGATATACAGTAATACATGATTTCTATTAATCAAAGAAATGTACAGAGACTGTAAAAATACATAGTGAAGACTCGCTAGAATGGTCACAGCTTATCTCTGAGAAGAGATGTGACAACTACTCGCATTCATAAGAAGATGATTACAATGAGGCTCTAAAGGCATTTTTTACAGTAAACGGGAATTCCAAAACCCTAGACATACAAAAACCTAACCCTAGGAGATGAAGCGCCAAAAGCCATGTGGGCCCCGTTTGGGTAAGTTAGTACATTAACTTCCCGGGGTTGTAACGTTTGCATACGATCTTCGTTTTAGGTGAATGATAGCTCGTTGGAAAGGTATCGTCGAGGAGATTAATTTTGCAGAATAAATCATGTCATAGGAAATCATTGATAACCTATATCTCAAAAAACCTTCATTTGGTCCCTCAAATTTGACCCAGAAGTTAAAAATTGCTAAAAATAGTAAATTGCCAAAATTGCCCGAAAATTGTTTTAGGTCAGTCAGAAAAGGTGGGTGGCCACGAATATCCACCTAGATCACTCCTCCTTCATTAGGAAGCAATGGTCTTCATTGCGTTGAGTTCCCGGGGGAGAGAGAAAAGTGTTTGATGAATCTGCATCTTGGTGAGTTGCTTGCCTTGCTGGAGACGTCGCACTGCTCAGTTTGTGGAAGTTTGTCACAAACCTGTTGAGGCTGAGGCTGTTCAACAAGTTAGGCTACATGAGAGGATGTTGTGTAGAAGGAATCTTTGTGCTTTGTTGCAACCTTGTCGACCTACTTCTGTTGGATAGAAGGTGCTTGGGGCGCGACTGTAGTGGTTCCAGTGTCCTTATGTTCCCCTTTTGAACATATTGTGAAGAAGCTGAATTTTTCAGTATGAGATACTACCTTGTGGCACTTTTTAGGTAGAATTGTAGTCGAAACTACCTCTGGTATTCTATAGAGATGACCCCCTAGAAAAACAATGACACTGCGAGGTCCAGACTCATAAACAACATGGCGGTTCCACATATATGGTTGGCCCAAGAGAACATCACAGACATCCAGTGGGGAAACATCACATAATACCTCATCCTTGAAGGGATGGATGCCATATGACAATCAACATTGTTGGTTGACACAAAAATCTCGTCCTTGGCGAATCCACCCAATGTTTTATTTTTGCGAGTGTGGTGTTGTTGACAATCCCAACTGTTTGATGATCTCTGCTGAGATGAGGTTCTTCTGGCTTCCGCTATCAACAATAAAATGTAGCGGGATCCCCTTCACCCACATCTGTGAATGAAAAAGGCGTTCCCCCTCTTCAGGATCTGTTGGTTCTTCTGGTTGAATTGTTGCGGTCGTGACAATAACAGTGGGGTCTGCGTCAATTATTTGTCCTTTACCAGTATTTTCAGAATCAGATTTTGAATCAGGGTTTGGAACCTTGTCTTTGATATCGACCACCAATGACTGTTTTGAGTGACATTCATCAGTGTGGTGCTAGGGGATTTTTTGAAAATCACACCATTTTTTGGTGTCCTTCTTTGTCTTCCTGTGACCCTTCTTTTCCTGTGACTTGGACTAGTTTTCTGGAGACTATTTGTTAAGGTTGTCTTTGTCATACTTTGGTTGTTGCAGATTTGAAGGCCCGAACTCCCATTTGTTCGGTGCCTGAATTTCTTGTCGATTTTAACAACATATCGATAGGCAACACCGAGTGATGAGATGTCCAGAAACTCCATTTCAGTTTGGATGTATCTATGTAGTGCCCCACGATATTTTAGAACCAAATGTCGTTCGGACTCTTTGATACCCAGCTTGGTGCTCAAGGTATAGAAGGTATTGGTGAAATCTGGAACCGCTTTGCCCCTCTCTTTCCGCAGCGTGGTCCATCTTATGTACTAGTCCTCATAGTTGCCAACATGATAATATTGTTCCTTTACCACATCCACAAAAAAATCCTAAGTGGGCTCGGCCCCATATATTCCAGACTCCTCTGTGGAACTCTACTCCCAGTAATTTTCCCACCAATGTTTGACATGGGGGAGAGCCTTATGGAGCGCGAAGATGATCTTTTCTCTGTCAAAAAAATTATGAACAGAGAAATAACCTTCTAGCACATTTAACCATTTATCTATGGCATTTGCATCTATCTGATCTCCAAATATAGGAATATCAAAATTGACATGTACCTTAAAAGGTGAGGTGCCTCCAAAATGGCTGATTTATGAAGATGCACCTGATGTTATCAGGAGGCATTGAAGGATGTGTGAAAAATTCTCCATCATTTCATCCCTCTGTCGCGTGAGAGCTTGCTCAAGCAACAGATTTATAGGATCATCTGCTCCGTTGTTTTTCTTTTCTTCTGCCATTGAGGGTTTCTTGGGTGTGCGAGAGAGATTTTCCTCAAGAGAAACAAGATCGAGACCCAACTTGCTATACTCGAACCTCGTCGGGAACATGCACTGAAAAAATGATCAAGAACAACTTGCTCTGATACCACTGATCCAGATTATTTTTGGCACAAAATGAGAGCAGAGATATAATAAATAAATGCACAGAGATATCACAGATATTCAATAATATAACATAAATGTATCAGAGATGCAACCATAAACACAGATATACAGTAATACATGATTTCTATCAATCAAAGAAATGTATAGAGATTGTAAAAATACAGAGTGAAGACTCACTAGAATGGTGGCAGCTTATGTCTGAGAAGAGATGTGACGGCTACTCGCATTCATAAGAAGATGATTACAATGAGGCTCTGAAGGCCTTTTTTACAATAAACAAGAATTCAAAAACCCTAGACATCTAAAAACCTAACCCTAGGAGATGAAGCGCCAAAATCCATGTGCGCCCCGTTTGGGTAAGTTAGTACATTAACTTCCCGGGGTCGTAACTTTTGAATACGATCTTTGTTTTAGGCGTATGATATCTCGTTGGAAAGGTATCATTGAGGAGATTCATTTTGGGGGATCAATAATCCCACAGGTGATCATTGAGAACCTCTATCTCGAAAAACTTTCATTTGGGCATGTTATCGCACAGTTTGTAGTTAGGAGTAATAGCTATGAGATAGAAGGCCAAAGTGGCGTAACAGGAACCTATCCCACCCAATGTCACCATGATGGGGAGGTTCTTTCTTTGATATATATGAAGTACTTCATATATATCAAAGACTATCTTATATTCAATATAAGCAATTTGAAATTAAATGTTGATGAAGTCAATGTTTACAAAATAATAAAAGTAATGTCACTTCACCAATAAATACTAGAACGATATGGCATTTAATACAACAAATCAATATTTAACTCAATTAATGCCTTTAACTACCATTCAATTGCTCATAAAATGAAGCGTTGTTGCATTAAAGATGTGATAACCAAGGATGATGTCAACAACTAGGGTTAGTAAGTTAGTTGATCTTAGGGTTAGTGTAGTTAGGGTTTGAAATTCAAGTTTTGAGAGAGTTTGTGATCAAGTTCCACTTCAATGCTGGAGGTCTTAAGATCAGTTCCTTCTAGGGTAAAATGGAGTCAATTTAAAGGACGCAAGGGTTGAAGGAGGACAGCTAAGGAATGGAGAGAAGAGCTTTGAAGTGCTACTATAGTAGGGCCTCAAAGACAAAACCCTAGGGGAGAGAGGCTCACTCTGGTGTTGCTATGGCAAGGCCTCGTTCTCTCTCCTCCTTCCTTAGATGGAAAAAACAGCTAGCATGAAAGATAAAGTCAAGATAAGAGAGTCAAATGAGGGAGAGTGTTTCTACAACAAGGATCTATCATCAAACCCTAGAAGAAAAACGACCCTAAGTGTAGATAACCTAGGCCTAGGACATCTTCTCCTTCTTGAGCTCAAACAAGTACGGCTAGCAAATTGGAAGAAGAGAAAGGAGTGTAGCTATGGCTAGGATCTCTTTTCCTCTTCAATGGCTGAAACATTATCTACTAGGGGACATGAGACAAGGAACTACTTGTGTGCTTGTCACCTAGGGTTTTAATCACCAAATTATAAACATATGCAAGAATATAAGACTATAACCATTCATTCAAGAAGTTTTGTAGAAAAAACACTTACATATCACAATGAAATAGCTTGCAAACCCTAGTTGTAACACCTTCCTTCAAGAGAAATGACAAAATATGCCAAAAATATCTTCCTTCAACAAGTGTGCCTCACTAAATCAGCCAATAACCCAATATAGGGCGCAAATTTCAGACCTCACCAAGTGGTGAGTGAGTTGTGTTCTTGAGAAAATGAGAGTAAAAATCTCTCATTTATACAAAACCTTGACCTAATTTTACATTTTAGGTCAGTTAAAAGGCCGACAAGGACAAATTATCAAAATCATACTATTTTACATTAAATTGTCAAGTAAAAAACCTAATTAAGCAGAAAAGAGAGTAAAATCCCCTCTAAGAGAGGCGCTAGCCCTTTCTAGAGCAAATGAAACATCTTGGAGAAAAATGTTATCCCTCTAGGGGCTTCTCCAACATGCTACACGTGCCACTGCTGCCCAGTCTACCTCCAAAAATATCCAATAGGCTGGATGATTACATGGTCATCAAAGGTGACGCCCCAGGGCTTCCAAGGCCAACGTATCAATAAAAAGGGCTCAACCCCCT
Source organism: Picea sitchensis (assembly GCA_010110895.2). Classification (NCBI taxonomy): domain Eukaryota; kingdom Viridiplantae; phylum Streptophyta; class Pinopsida; order Pinales; family Pinaceae; genus Picea; species Picea sitchensis. The sequence goes on along the minus strand of SNQJ01S0021838.1, from coordinate 27,598 downwards.
AGGCTAAGATATGTCGGGATGCCTTTGGTGGAATGTCCTCTTATTCTCTGGTGCAAAGACTCTGATCAACCTCTGCCCTGTCTCTGCCCCCTGATGGGGTCTTAGCAACCATCTAGTGGGCTCTTCAGCCCCATGGAGGTCCGAACTGATCATCTCACCATGTGTACTGGTCCAAATGGTACCTGTCCGTCGGGTATGGTCTTGCACATCAAAGGCTACACCCTCCATGGGCTCATCAGTCACAGGGATCATGGCAATGTCAATCACATTTCATCTTTAATATTATTAAACACATGCATAAAATCCCTAATACATCAATCAATAGCTCAAAGACGTTACACAAGCCTGCAATACAAGTCAGGGGAAAAGGACAAGGCTTCCTATTGGGCTAGTGTCCATAGAAAAAGGAAAGTTCCCATAGAGACCTCATCCAAGCCATGTAAATGGATGATGTGGTCAGGGGATGTCCAAGCATGTGGGTGCAGTAAGGGCCAAGGATGCAACATGTTACCTGTGGGTGCCTTTGTAGAAGGTGAGTTGTCCCTGTCATGGATGCATTTTTTCCAAGCCCATTCTTTCCTTTATTCTTTTATTTTCTTTTTTGTTCAATAGATAATTAGGGGACACTGCCTTGGCGTGGTGACCAGAGATGACAGTGTTACCCACAAGTAATTTCGTAGAAATGAGAAGGTTGGCTCGTGATGAGACCCCCTTTCCCTTGGCCATGCAACCAAGATTCACTGCCCTGGCGTGGTAACCAGTTGGTGGAAATGTCATACTACTATATACCCATGAACCTAATAGGCTGGCTCGTGATGAGACCCCCTATCCTCTGACTAGGTCTTATTTTATTACTTTTCCTGGTCCCTCTTGTTTCTTGTTGAGAAGCTTTTTATTTCTTTCTCGGGGATCCCTGGGCGAAGCATCTCGAGGTTTATTCTTAGGCTTTTATATTTTACCATTTTTCTTTTACCTTCTAGACCTTTAGCCCCTTCTTCCCATGAGGTAAGGTGCAATCCTGAAAATAGGTCAACCCAATGCCCGGACAAGGGGAATTTGATAGATGAGTGGGAAACAAGATGTAAAAGTGGTAGTATGATTGGATTGGACGATCGATTTTCAGAAATACTCCTAGTGGAAAACCAAAACCTACAGACACAGGCTTGCTAGGGCACCCTGTCAATCCCCCCAAACATGGTCAAGTGGGAAAATGTAAGATCCAAGCAGTTGTTAGAGATAAAAGGAATCAGATGCATATACTCAAAGGTTTCAGTGATAAAAAGTGACACATACCATGATACCTAGCCCAATTACCTCATGGAGCAATACAAGACCAAACCGATGGTGATGGATGTTGCTACTGCTAACAAGACAAAGACAATGGAAGAAGAAAAGGTGGGCCCTCCAGGGCCAGCTCAGGTCAATCCTNTTGAGACATGATCTCCTAGTTATCCCTAAAAAGTGGGGATAACATCTGGCTCCAACTCGGGGACATGTGCTCACTGTAGAGTGCATGAGAACCTCAACATCTCTGGCATAACCTGCAAACCTGCTGAATCTCGATAGAAGTATCAGTAACAAAATTGGGGTGGTAATGACACCCCAACATACGTAGATATATATATATAATAAAATAAAGAAATCAATGAGTAAGAAGATGAAATCAAACTTCTTACCCGTACTTACCTATTGGTTGGAATGTTGGGTGTAGTCAAACAACCAGTGAATCCAATCCAGCAACGTTCCTCGATACCTCCCTTTGTGCTTCATCATAAACCAAAATAGTGGTAAATCAAGAACAAAAATGTCATGGGTTAGAATATATATCATATCATTGGAAATCTCAAAGTCTAATTCATGGAGGCGGGTGGGAGGGAAAAAGTGATCCCAATACATACTCTCAGGAGAGTGCTCAAACCATCTCAGGAATGGATTGTGAAAAGTCAAAGGTTCAGGAGACTAACTTGAGGAATCTGAATGCTGGCTACCTTGGACGTTTTCACAGCTTGAGGCCCGAGAAGGGATTAGCAAAAACTTAAAGGATGACTGATCATTCCTAAAGGGGAGGCTAGAAAACTATGATAATAAGCTTCTTCTTGAGGCACTCAAATTTCCCCTAAAATCTAGAATGAGGTTTTTCCTTACAAGAGACTTGGGATAAGGGACATGTTTCCAAACCACACCTTCAGTGACATAGCGAGGTAAAGTGATCAAAGAGGGGTGGAAAATCTTATCACAAGTATCTTGCTTCAGGGAAGTAACTTCCTCATTTTTATCAATATCTGAGCATAACGTTGGTTGATAAATTTCTTCATAGGATAAATCTAAGTGCTCATATGGATAGTCATCAAATTCCTCAAGGTATGACCGAAAATTAATCGGAGAGTGTAGCATCAAGTCATCCTTGGGTGTCTTAATAGAGTCAGGTTCTTGTTGCCAAATGTCAAAATCATTAGTAACTTCATGTGATAAATGCAAAGGAAACTTTTTGAAATGACCATCAATGCCGTACATGGGATTGACATCATATCCAATCATATCCCATCTATGTTTCCCAACATGTATGAATTCATCAAAATTATCAACATATTCATTATCTTCATCATAACATGAAGGGGTTAAAACATCTGAAACTTCTTCACTTTCCACATCATAAAATAGAGAATCATTAAAAATTTGGAAAGGGAAGTAACTCACCTTGCTCGCTTCTTCTCATGCGGGAGCTTTATCATCTTCTAGTTTGTCCAAGGACTCCATTTTTTCTTCACTATTTGAGTCATAGAATAAGGTATCATCAAAGTTTTCGAGAGGAAAATAAATTACCTCATTCTCTTCAAGGGGTTGATAATGGTCTTCATAAACCTCGTCTTTTATGTCAGAGGATTCTTGGTATTGATCATGATATGATTTCCTGAGATATTCTACAATCTCAGTGGTGAATCCTTTGTCATCTAAGGCTACCATGAGGTTTTGAAGGACATATTCATACGTTTGGCAATGTGGCTTAGTAAGGTTTATAAACCTACTGATGAGGTGTATGAAATATGATATACCTCTGTCCTTGCAACAACTCTTAAAACGATCTTTTAAGTAGGATGGCAGAGTGAGTAAGAACAATTTTATAATAACATCGTCTCCCAATTTTGTTTCGCTCATATAATCCAAAAAATTTAGAATATGAGGAGTTGGGAGGCCAAATAATCTTGAAGAATTGTTCAGCCATTTTGTATCAAAGTAATTTGGGTATCCTTGAAAAATTTTGAAATCAATAGTTGGATACATCTGTTCCCAGTGTGCCATGATCACATAACTTGGAAATATCACAGATTTTGAGAGTAAGGTGACACCTTGGAAAAATTAGTGGAGTTGCCAGATAATTTACCTGAAACTATCAAAGGATAAGGGAAAACACCCTAGTGGATTCATCAGGTAAGCTTGTAAGATAAGGCTCTGAGGCAAGGCTTACCGAAAAGGTTTGTCGTTTTGAGGAGAATTGACTCAGTGTTCCCCGGCAACAGTGTCAAAATGTTATCACACAGTTTGTAGCTAGGAGTAATAACTATAAGATAGAAGGCCAAATTGGCATAACATGAACCTATCCCACCCAATGTCACCACGATGGGGAGGTTCTTTCTCTTTAGGGAGGTGAGGCCCAGGGGAGACGGCCTCGGTGACCTGGGGTTTTGAAGAGGCTAAGGGATAATCATATAATGACAAGTTTCTCCCTTCAAAGATCACCACCAGAACAGATAGTCCAGCTTATAGCCAACAAATATAACCAAGTAGAATCCCTGCTCGAGAACAAAGCAACAATAAACTGATATATGCAGGCTTCGGTTAGTACTTCATATATATCAAAGACTATCTGATATTCAATATAAGCAATTTGAAAGTAAATGTTGATGAAGTCAGTGTTTACAAAATAATAAAAGTAATGTCACTTCACCAATAAATACTAGAACGATATGGCATTTAATACAACAAATCAATATTTAACTCAATTAATGCCTTTAACTACCATTCAATTGCTCATAAAATGAAACGTTGTTGCATTAAAGATCTGATAACCAAGGATGACATCAACAACTAGGGTTAGTAAGTTAGTTGAGATTAGGTTTAGTGTAGTTAGGGTTTTAAATTCAAGTTTTGAGAGAGTTTGTGATCAAGTTCCACTTCAACGCTGGAGGTCTTAAGATCAATGCCTTCTAGGGTAAAATGGAGTCAATTTAAAGGAGGACGCAAGGGTTGAAGGAGGATGACTAAGGAATGGAGGGAAGATATTTGAAGTGATACTATAGCAGGGCCTCAGAGACAAAACCCTAGGGGATAGAGGCTCACTCTGGTGTTGCTATGGCAAGGCCTCGTGCTCTCTCCTCCTTAGATGGAAAAAATGGCTAGCATGAAAGATAAAGTCAAGACAAGAGAGCCAAATGAGGGAGAGTGTTGCTACAACAAGGCTCTATCATCAAACCCTAGAAGAAAAATGACCCTAAGTGTAGATAACCTAGGCTTGGGACGTCTTCTCCTTCTTGAGCTCTAACAGGTACAACTAGCAAAGGGGAAGAGGAGAAAGGAGTGTAGCTACAACTAGGCTCTCTTTTCCCCTTCAATGGCTGAAAAATTCTCTATCAGGGGACATGAGAAAAGGACCTACTTGTGTTCTTGTCACCTAGGGTTTTAATTAGAAAATTATAAACATATGAAAGAATATAAGACTACAACCATTCATTCAAGAAGTTTTGCAGAAAAAACACTTACATATCACCATAAAATAGCACGCAATCCCTAGTTGTAACAACTTCCTTCAAGAGAAATTCGAAAATATGACAAAAATATCTTCCTTCAACAAGTGCACCTCACTAAATCAGCCAATAACCCAAGGTAGGGCGCAAATTTCAGACCTCACCAAGTGGTGAGTGAGTTGTTTTCTTGAAAAACTGAGTGTGAAAATCTCTCATTTATACAAAACCTTGACCTAATTTTAAATTTTAGGTCAGGTAAAAGGCCGACAAGGCAAAATTATCAAAATCATATTGTTTTACATTAAATTGTTAATTAAAAACCCTAATTAAGTAGAAAAGAGAGTAAAATCCCCTCTAAGAGAGGCGCTAGCCCTTTCTAGGGAAAATGAAACATCCTGGAGAAAAATGTTAGCCCTCCAGGGGCTTCTCCAACATGCCACATGTGCCACTGCTGCCTACTCTGCCTCCAAAAATGTCCAATGGGTTGGATGATGTCATGGTCATCAAATTTGACATCCTAGACCTTCCAAGGCCAACGTCTCAGTAAAAAGGGCTCAACCCCCTAGGCTAAGCTATGTTGGGGTGCCTCTAGTGGAACGACCTATTCTTCTTTGGTGCAAAGACTTTGATCAACCTCTGCCCTGTCTCTACCCCCTGATGGGGTATTAACATCCATCTGGTGGGCTCTTCAGCCCCATGGAGGTCTGACTTGATCATCTCACCATGTGTACTGGTCCAAATGGTACCTGTTCGTCGGGTATGGTCTTGCACATCAAAGGCTACACCCTCCATGGGCTCATTGGTCACAGGGATCATGGCAATGTCAATCACATTTCATCATTAATATTATTAAACACATGCATAAAATCCCTAATACATCAATCAATAGCTCAAAGACGTTACATAAGCCTGCAATACAAGTCTGGGGAAAAGGAAAAGGCTTCCTATTGGGCTAGTGTCCACAGAAAAAGGAAAGTTCCCAGAGAAACCTCATCCAAGCCATGTAAATGGATGATGTGGTCAGGGGATGTCCAAGCACGTGGGTGCAGTAAGGGACAAGGATGCAACGTGTTACATGTTGGTGCCTTTGTAGAAGGCTAGCTATCCCTATCATGGATGCATTTTTTCCAATCCCATTCTTGCCTTTATTCTTTGTATTCTTTTTATTCTTTTATTTGCTTTTTTGTTCAAGAGATAATCAGGGGACATTTCCTTGGCGTGGTGACTAGAGATGACAGCATTACCCACAAGTACTTTCGAAGAAAGGAGAAGGCTGGCTTGTGATGAGACCCCCTTTCCCTTGGCCATGCAACCAAGAGTCACTACCCTGGCGTGGTAACCAGCTGGTGGCAATGTCATACTGCTAGATACCCATGAACCTAATAGGATGGCTTGTGATGAGACCCCCTATCATCTGACTAGGTCTTGTTTTATTACTTTTCTTGGTCCCTATTATTTCTTGTTGAGAAGATTTTTATTTCTTTCTCGGGGATTCTTGGGTGAAGAATCTCGAGGTTTATTCTTAGGCTCTTATCTTTTACTAGCTTGCTACCTTCTAGGCCTTTCGCCCCTTCTTCCCACAAGGTAAGTCGTAGTCATGAAAATAGGTCAACCCAATTCCCGAACAAGGGGAATGGGATATATGAATGGGAAAAAAGATGTAAAAGTGGTAGTATGATGGGAGCGAATGATGGCTTTTCAAAAATCCCCCCAGTGGAAAACCAAAACCTACAGACACAAGCTTGCTAGGGCACCCTGTCAATCCCCCCAAACATGGTCAAGTGAGAAAATGTAAGATCCAAGCAGTTGTTAGAGATAAAAGGAATCAAATTCCTATACTCAAAGGTTTCAATGATCAAAAGTGACACATACCATGATACCTGGACCAATTGCCTCATGGAGCAATAACCTCTTATGATACAAGACCAAATTGATGGTGATGCATGTTGCTACTGCTGACAAGACAAAGACAATGGAAGAAGAAAGGGTGGGCCCTCCAGGGCCATGCTCAGGGAAATCCTTCTCTTGGTAATCCATGTCTAAGACCTATGGGCCTCGAGACTTGATCTCCTAGTTATCCCTAAAAAGTGGGGATAATAGGGCCCTTAAAGTTGACCCAGAAGTTAAAAACTGCTAAAAATAGTAAATTGCCAAAATTGCCAGAAAACTGTTTTGGGCTAGTCGAAAAAGGTGGGTGGCCACCGATATACACCTGGATCAATCCTACTTCCTTAGGAAGAAATGATCTCCATTGCGTTGAGTCCCCGGGGGAGAGGGAAATGCATTTGCTGAATCTGCATCTTGGTGAGGTGCTTGCCTTGCTAGAGACGTTGCGTTGCTCAATTTGTGGAAGTTTGTCACGAACCTATTGAGGTTGAGGCTGTTCAACAAGTTGGGATACATGAGAGGACAGTGTGTAAAAGGAATCTATGTTCTTTGTTGCAACCTTTTCGAGCTGCTTCTGTTGGATAGAAGGTGCTTGGGGTGCGGCTGTAGTGGTTACAGTGTCCTTATGTTCCCCTTTTGAACATATTGTGAAGAAGCTGAATTTTGCAGTATGAGATACTATCTTGTGACACTTTTTAGGTGAAACAGTAGTCGAAACTACCTCTGGTATTCTATAGAGATGACCCCCCAGAGAAACAATGGCACTGCGAGGTTAAGACTCATGAACAACATGGTGCTTCCACATATATGGTTGGCCCAAGAGAACATCATAGACATCCAGTGGGGAAACATTACATAATACCTCATCCTTAAAGGGTTGTATGTCATATGACAATCGACATTGTTGGCTGACACAGAGATCTCGTCCTTAGTGAAGCCACCTGATGTTGTATGGCTGCGAGTGTGGTGTTGTCGACAATCCAAACTATTTGACGATCTCAGCTAAGATGAGGTTCTTCTGGATTCTTCTATCAATAATAAAATGCAATGGGATCCCCTTCACCCACATCTGTGAATGAAAAAGGCATTCCCCCTCTTCAGGATCTATTGGTTCTTATGGTTGAATTGTTGCGATCGCGATAATAGCAGTGGGGTCTGCGTCAATGATCTGTCATTTACTAGTATTTTCAGAATCAGATTCTGAATCAGGGTTTAGCTCCTTGTCTTTGATATTGGCCACCAATGACTGTTTTGAGAGACATTCATCATTGTTGTGCCAGGGGCTCTTGTGGAAATCGCACCATTTTCTAGTGTCCTTCTTTGTCTTCCCAAGACCGTTCTTTTCCTATGGCTTGGACTGGTTTTCGGGAGACTGTTTTTTAGGGTTTTCTTTTTCATACTTTGGTTGTTACAGAGTTGTAGGCCCAAACTCTCATTTGTTCTGGTGCCTAAATTTCTACTCGATTTTAACAACATATCAATAGGCAGCACCGAGTGATAAGATGTCTAGAAACTCCATTTCAATTTGGATGTATCTGTGTAGAGCCCCACGGTATTTCAAAACCAAATGTCCTTCGGAGTCTTTGATACCCAGTTTGGTGTGCAAGGTATGGAAGGTATTGGTGAACTCCGGAACTGCTTGGCCCCTCTCTTTCCGCAGTGTGGTCCATCTCATTTACTAGTCCTCATATTTGCCAACAGGGTAATATTGTTCCTTTACCGCATCCACAAAAAAATCTCAAGTGGGATCGGCCCCATATATTCCAAACTCCTCTGTGGAACTCTGCTCCTAGTAAGTTTCCCACCAATGTTTGAAATGGGGGAGAACCTTAAGGAGTGCGAAGATGATATTTTGTCTATCGAAAAAATTATGAACAAAGAAATAACCTTCTAGCAGATTTAACCATTTATCTAGGGCATCTGCATCTATATGACCTTCAAATATAGGAATATGAAAATTGACACGTACCTTAAAAGGCGAGGTGCCTCGAAAGTGGTTGCTTGATGAAGATGCCCCTGATGTTATCGGGAGGCATTGAAGGATGTGGGAAAAATTCTCCATCATTTCATCCCTCTGTCGCGTGAGAGCTTGCTCAAGCAACAGACTTTGCTCCATTGTTTTTATTTTCTTCCACCATTGAGGGTTTCTTGGGTGTGCGAGAGTGATTGTCCTCAAGAGAGACAAGCATGAGACCCAACTTGCTCTACTCGAACCTTGTCAGGGACATGCACTGGAAAAACGATCAAGAACAGGCTGCTCTGATACCATTTATCTGGATTATTTTTGGCAGGAAATGAGAGCGGAGATATAATAAATAAATGCATAGAGATATCGCAGATATTCAATAATATAACATAAATGTATCAGAAATGCAACCATAAAAACATATATACAGTAATACATGATTTCTATTAATCAAATAAATGTACGGAGACTGTAAAAATATAGAGTGAAGACTCGCTAGAATGGTGGCAGCTTATCTCTGGGAAGAGATGTGATGGCTACTCGCATTCGTAAGAAGATGGTTAAAATGAGGCCCTGAAGGCTCTTTTTAAAATAAACAGGAATTCCAAAACCCTAGACATCCAAAAACCTAACCCTAGGAGATGATGCGCCAAAATCCATGTGGGCCCCGTTTGGGTAAGTTAGTACATTAACTTCCCAGGGCCATAACTTTTGCATACGATCTTCGTTTTAGGCGTATGATAGCTCGTTGGAAACGTATCATCGATGAGATTCATTTTAGGGGATAAATCATGCCATATAATATCATTGAGAACATTGATATCGAAAAACCTTCATTTGGGCCCTCAAATTTGACCCGGAAGTTAAAAACTGTTAAAAATAGTAAATTGCCAAAATTGTCAGAAAACTGTTTTGGGCCAGTCGGAAAAGGTGGGTGGCCATCGATATCAACCTGGATCAATCCTCCCTCCTTTTGAATCAATGGTATCCATTGGGTTGAGTTCCTGGGGGAGAGGGAAAAGCGTTTGCAGAATCTACATCTTGGTGAGTTGCTTGCCTTGCTGGAGACGTCGCGCTACTCAGTTTGTGGAAGTATGTCATGAACCTGTTCAGGCTAAGGCTATTCAACAAGTCGGGCTACATGAGAGGTTGTTCATAAGGAATCTTTTCACTTTTATGCAACCTTATCAACCTACTTCTGTTGGATAGAAGGTGCTTAGGGCACGACAGTAGTGGTTCCAGTCTCCTTATGTTCCCCTTTTGAACATATTGTGAAGAAGCTGAATTTTGCAGTATAAGATACTACCTTGCGACACTTTTTAGGTGGAACAGTAGTTGGAATTACCTCTGGTATTCTGTAGAGATGACCCCCCAGAGAAACAATGACACTGCGAGGTTGAGACTCATAAACAACATGGCCCTTCCACATATATGGTTGGCCCAAGAGAACATCACAGACATATAGTGGGGCAACATCACATAATACCTCATCCTTGAAGGGCTGGATGTCATATGACAATCGACACTATTGGATGACATGGAGATCTCATCCTTGGCAAAGCCACTCGATGTTGTATGGCTACGAGTGTGGTGTTGTCGACAATCCCAACTGTTTGACGATCTCTACTGAGATGAGGTTCTTCTGGCTTCCGCTATCAACAATAAAATGCAGCGGGATCCCCTTCACCCACATCTGTGAATGAAAAAGGTGTTCCCCCTCTTTAGGATCTGTTGGTTCTTTTGGTTGAATTGATGCGGTCATGAAAACAACAGTGGGGTTTGCGTCAATGATATTTCCTTTACCAGTATTTTCATAATCAAATTCAGAATCAGGGTTCGGCTCCTTGTCTTTGATCTTGGCCATGAATGATTGTTTTGAGCGACATTCATCAATGTTGTGCCAGGGGATTTTGTGGAAATCACATCATTTTCCGGTGTCCTTCTTTGTCTTCCTGTGACCCTTCTTTTCCTGTGGGTTGGACTGGTTTTCGGGAGACTGTTTGTTAGAGCTATCTTTGTCATACTTTGGTGGTTGCATATTTGCAACCCCGAACTCTCATTTTTTCTAGTGCCTAAATTTCTGCTCGATTCTAACAGCATATCGATAGGCAACACTTAGTGATGAGATGTAAAGAAACTCCATTTTAGTTTGGATGTATCTGTGTAGAGCCCCACGGTATTTCAAAACACAATGACGTTTGGATTCTTGGATACCCAGCTTGGTGTGCAAGGTATGGAAGGTATTGGTGAACTCCGGAACCGCTTGGCCCCTCTCTTGCCATAGTGTGGTCCATCTCATGTACTAGTCCTCATAGTTACCAACAAGGTAATATTGTTCCTTTACCGCATCCACAAAAAAATCCCAAGTGGGTTGGGCCCCATATATTCTAGACTCCTCTGTGGAACTCTGCTCCCAGTAAGTTTCCCACCAATGTTTGACATCGGGGAGAGCCTTAAGGAGCACGAAGATGATATTTTCTCTGTCAGAAAAATTATGAACAGAGAAATAACCTTCTAGCAGATTTAACCATTTATCTAAGACATCTACATCTATCTGACCTTCAAATATAGGAATATCAAAATTGACCTGTACCTTAAAAGGCGAGGTGTCTCCAAAAAGGTCACTTGATGAAGATGCGCTTAATGTTATCGGGAGGCATTGAATGATGTGGGAAAATTCTCCATCATTCCGTCCCTCTGTCACGTGAGATCTTGCTCAAGCAACAGACTTATAGGATCGTTTGCTCCGTCATTTTTATTTTCTTCCGCCATTGAGGGTTTCTTGGGTGTGCGAGAGCGATTTTCCTCAAGAGAGACAAGCTCGAGACCCAACTTTCTATACTTGGACCTTGTCGGGGACATGCACTGAAAAAACGATTAAGAACATCCTTCTCTGATACCACTGATCCAGATTATTTTCGGCACGAAATGAGAGCAGAGATATAATAAATAAATGCACAGAGATATAAAATATATTCAATAATATAACAGAAATGTATTATAGATGCAACCATAAACACAGAATACAGTAATACACAATTTTTATTAATCAAAGAAATGTACAGAGACTGTAAAAATATAGAGTGAAGACTCGCTAGAATGGTGGCAACTTATCTTTGAGAAGAGATGTGACGGCTACTCGCATTCGTAAGAAGATGATTACAATGAGGCTCTGAAGGCCTTTTTTACAATAAAAAGGAATTCCAAAACCATAGACATCCAAAAACCTAACCCTAGGAGATGAGGCACCAAAAGCCATGTGGGCCCCAGTTGGGTAAGTTAGTACATTAGCTTCCTGTGGTCGTAACTTTTGCATACGATCTCCGTTTTAGGCGTATGATAGATCGTTGGAAAGGTATCATCGAGGAGATTCATTTTGGGGGATCAATAATTTTGTAAGGTATCATTGAGAACCTCGATCTCAAAAAACCTTCATTTGGGCGCTCAAATTTGACCCGGAAGTTAAGAACTCCTAAAAATAGTAAATTGTCAAAATTGCCAGAAAACTGTTTTGGGCCAGTCGAAAAAGGTGGGTGACCATTGATATCGACCTAGATCAATCCTCCCTCCTTAGGAAGAAATGGTCTCCATTGCGTTGAGTTCCCGGGGGAGAGGGAAAAGCGTATGTTGAATCTACATCTTGGTGAACTGCTTGTCTTGCTGGAGACATTGCATTGCTCAGTTTGTGGAAGTCTGTCACGAACCTGTTGAGGTTGAGGCTATTCAACAAGTCAGGCTACATGAGAGGACGGTGTGTAGGAGGATTCTTTGTGCTTTTCTTCAACCTTGTTGACCTGCTTCTGTTGGATAGAAGGTTCTTGGGGCATAGCTGTAGTGGTTCCAGTGTCCTTATGTTCTCCTTTTGAGCATATTGTGAAGAAGCCAAATTTTGCAGTATGAGATACTACCTTCTGGCACTTTTTAGGTGGAACAATAGTTGGAACTACCTATGGTATTCTATAGAGATGCCCCCCTAGAGAAATAATGACACTGCAGGGTTGAGACTCATAAAAAACATGGTGCTTCCACATATATGGTTGGCCCAAGCGAACATCACAGATATCCAGTGGGGAAACATCACATAATACCTCATCCTTGAAGGGCTGGATGTCATATGACAATCGACACTGTTGGCTGACATGGAGATCGCATCCTTGGCGAAGCCACCCGATGTTGTATGGCTGTGAGTGTGGTGTTGTCAACAATCCCAATTGTTTGATGATCTTTGTTGAGATGAGGTTCTTCTAGCTTCTGCTATCAACAATAAAATGCAGCGGGATGCCCTTCACCCACATATGTGGATGAAAAAGGTGTTCCCCCTCTTCAAGATCTGTTGGTTCTTCTGGTTGAATTGTTGCAGTCACGACAATAGCAGTGGGGTTTGCATCAATGATTTGTCCTTTACCAGTATTTCCAGAATCATATTCTGAATCAGGGTTTGGTTCCTTGTCTTTGATCTTGGCCACCAATGACTGTTTGAGTGACATTCATCGGTGTTGTGCCAGAGGATTTTTTGGAAATTCCACCATTTTCCAGTGTCTTTCTTTGTCTTCCCGGGACCCTTATTTTCCTCTGGCTTGGACTGATTTTCAAGAGACTGTTTCTTAGGGTTATCTTTTTCATACTTTGGTTTTTGTAGATTTCCAAGCCCGAACTCCCGTTTGTTCTGGTGCCTGAATTTCTGCTCAATTTTAACAACATATCGACAGGTAGCACTGAGTGATGAGATGTCCAGAAACTCCATTTCAGTTTGGATGTATTTGTGTAGAGCCCCACGGTATTTCATAACCAAATTTCGTTCGGAGTCTTTGATACCCAGCTTGGTGCGCAAGGTATGGAAGGTATTAGTGAACTCCGGAACCGCTTGGCCCCTCTCTTGCTGCAGTGTGGTCCATCTCATGTGCTAGTCCTCATATTTGCCAATAGGGTAATATTGTTCCTTTACCACATCGACAAAATAATCCCAGGTGGGATCGACCCCATACATTCCAGACTCCTCTGTGGAACTTTGCTCCCAGTAAGTTTCCCAACAATGTTTGACATGGGGGAGAGCCTTAAGGAGCGCAAAGATGATCTTTTCTCTGTCGGAAAAATTATGAACAGAGAAATAACCTTCTAGCAGATGTAACCATTTATCTAGGGTATATGCATCTATCCGACCTTCAAATATAGGAATATCAAAATTGACCTGTACCTTAAAAGGTGAGGTTCCTCCAAAGTGGTCACTTGATGAAGATGCGTCTGATGCTATCGGGAAGCATTGAAGGAAGTGGGAAAAATTCTCCATCATTTCATCCCTCTATCGCATGAGAGCTTGCTCAAGCAACAGACTTATAGGATCCTCTGCTCCGTCGTTTTTCTTTTTTTCTGCCATTGAGCATTTCTTGGGTGTGCGACAGATATTGTCCTCAAGAGAGACAAGCTCGAGACCCAACTTTATATTCTCGAACCTCGTCGGGGACATGCACTGAAAAAACGATCAAGAATAACCTGCTCTGATACCAATGATACGGATTATTTTCGGCACGAAATGAGAGCGGAGATATAATAAATAAATGCATAGATATATCACAGATATTCAATAATATAACAGAAATGTATCATAGATTCAACCATAAAAACAGATATATAGTAATACACGATTTCTATTAATCAAAGAAATGTACAGAGACTGTAAAAATACAGAGTGAAGACTCGCTAGAATGGTGGCAACTTATCTCTGAGAAGAGATGTGAAGACTACTCGCATTCGTAAGAATATGATTACAATGAGGCTCTGAAGGCCTTTTTTACAATAAACAAGAATGTCAAAACCCTAGACATCCAAAAACCTAACCCTAGGAGATGAAGCGCCAAAATCGATGTGGGCCTCGTTTGGGTAAGTTAGTACATTAACTTCTCGGGGTCGTAACTTTTGCATACGATCTTTGTTTTAGGCGTATGATAGCTTGATGGAAAGGTATCGTCGAGGGGATTCATTTTGGGGGCTCAATAATATCGTGGGTTATCATTGAGAACCTCTATCTCCAAAAACCTTCATTTGGGCCCTCAAATTTGATCCGAAAGTTAAAAATTGCTAAAAATAGTAAATTGCCAAAATTGCCAAAAAATTGTTTTGGGCTTGTCAGAAAAGTTGGGTGGCCACTGATATCCACCTGGATCAATCCTCCCTCCTTAGGAAGAAATGGTATCCATTGCATTGATTTCCCAGGGGAGAGGTAAAAGTGTTTGCTAAATCTGCATCTTGGTGAGTTGCTTGCCTTGTTGGAGACGTCGCACTGCTCAGTTTGTGGATGTATGTCACGAACCTGTTGAGGCTGAGGCTGTTCAACAAGTCGGGCTACATGAGAGGATGGTGTGTAGAAGGAATATTTTCTCTTTGTTGCAACCTTGTCGACCTGCTTATGTTGGATAGAAGGTGCTTGGGGTGCGACTGTAGTGGTTCTAGTGTTCTTATGTTCCCCTTTTGAACATATTGTGAAGAAGCTGAATTTTGCAGTATGAGATACTACCTTGCGGCACTTTTTAGGTGGAACAGTAGTCAAAAATACCTCTAGTATTCTATAGAGATGACCCCCCAGAGAAACAATGACACTGCGAGGTTGAGACTCATAAACAACATGGTGCTTCCACATATATGGTTGGCCCAAGAGAACATCACAGGCATACAGTGGGGAAAAATCACATAATACCTCATCCTTGAAGGGATGGATGTTGTATGACAATCGACACTGTTGGCTGACATAGAGATATAGTCCTTGGCGAAGCCACCCGATGTTGTATGACTGCGAGTGTGGTGTTGTTGACAATCCCAACTTTTTGACAATCTCTGCTGAGATGAGGTTCTTCTTGCTTCCGCTATCAACAATAAAATGCAGTGAGATCCCCTTCCACCACATATGTGAATGAAAAAGGTGTTCCCCCTCTTCAGGATCTGTTGGTTCTTCTAGTTGAATTGTTGCGGTCGGGACAATAGCAGTGGGGTCTACGTCAATGATCTGTCCTTTACCAGTATTTTCAGAATCAGATTATGAATTAGGGTTCGGCTCCTTGTCTTTGATCTTGGCCACCAATGATTGTTTTGAGCGACATTCGTCGGTGTTGTGCCAGGGGATTTTGTGGAAATCACACCATTTTTTGGTGTCCTTCTTTGTCTTCCCGTGACCCTTCTTTTCCTGTGGCTTGGACTAGTTTTCGGGAGACTATTTGTTAGGGTTGTCTTTGTCATACTTTGGTTGTTGTATATTTGCAGGCCCGAACTCCCCTTTGTTATGGTGCCTAAATTTATGCTCAATTTTAACAACATATCGATAGGCAACACCGAGTGATGATATGTCTAGAAATTCCATTTCAGTTTGGATGTATCTGTGTAGAGCCCCACGTTATTTCAGAACCAAATGTCATTCAGAGTCTTTGATACCTAGCTTGTTGCGCAGGGTATGGAAGGAATTGGTGAAATCTGGAACCACTTGGCCCCTCTCTTGTCGCAGTGTGGTCCATCTCATGTACTAGTCCTCATAGTTGCCAATAGGGTAATATTGTTCCTTTACTGCATCCACAAAAAAATCCCAAGTGGGCTCAGCCCCATATATTCCAGACTCCTCTGTGGAACTCTGCTCCCAGTTAGTTTCCCAACAATGTTTGACATGGGGAGAGCCTTAAGGAGCACGAACATGATCTTTTCTCTATCAGAAAAATTATGAACAGAGAAATAACCTTCTAGCAGATTTAACCATTTATTTAGGGCATCAACATCTATTTGACCTTCAAATATAGGAATATCAAAATTGACCTATACCTTAAAAGGTGAGGTGCCTACAAAGTAGTCTCTTGATGAAGATGCACCTCATGCTATCGTGAGGCGTTGAAGGATGTGGAAAAAATTATCCATCATTTTGTCCCTCTGTCGCGTGAGAGCTTGCTCAAGCAACAAACTTATAGGATTGTCTGCTCCATCGTTTTTCTTTTCTTTTGCGATTGAGGGTTTCTTGGGTGTGCGGGAGCGATTGTCCTCAAGAGAGACAAGATCGAGACCCAACTTGCTATACTCAGACCTCATCGGGGACATGCACTAAAAAAACGATCAGGAACAGCCTGCTCTAATACCACTGATCCAGATTATTTTCGGCACGAAATGAGAGCGGAGATATAATAAATAAATGCACAGAGATATCGAAGATATTCAATAATATAATAGAAATGTATCAGAGATGCAACCATAAACACATATATACAGTAATACACTATTTATATTAATCAAAGAAATGTACAGAGACTGTAAAAATACAGAGTGAAGACTCGCTAGAATTGTGACAACTTATCTCTGAGAAGAGATGTGACGGTTACTCACATTCGTAAGAAGATGATTATAATGAGGCTCTGAAGGAATTTTTTACAATAAATAGGAATTCCAAAAAACTAGACATCCAAAAACCTAACCCTAGGAGATGAAGCACCAAAAGCCATGTGGGCCCCGTTTGGGTAAGTTAGTACATTAACTTCTAGGGGTCGTAACTTTTGCATACGATCTTTGTTTTAGGCATATGATAGATCGTTGGAAAGGTATCATCGAGGAGATTAATTTTGGGGCTCAATAATATTGTGGGAAATTGTTGAGAACCTCAATCTCGAAAAACCTTCATTTGGGCCTTCAAATTTGACCCAGAAGTTAAAAACTGCTAAAAATAGTAAATTGCCAAAATTGCCAAAAAACTGTTTTGGGCCAATCGAAAAAGGTGGGTGGCCACTGATATCCACCTGGATCAATCCTCCCTCCTTAGGTAGCAATGGTATCCATTGCGTTGAGTTCTTGGGGGAGAGGGAAAAGTGTTTTCTGAATCTGCATCTTAGTGAGCTGCTTGCCTTGTTGGAGACGTCACGTTGCTCAGTTTGTGGAAGTTTGTCATGAACCTGTTGAGGTTGAGGTTGTTCAAAAAATCGGGCTACATTAGAGGACAGTGTGTAGAAGGAATATTTGCTCTTTGCTGCAACCTTTTCGACCTGCTTCTGTTGGATAGAAGGTTCTTGGGGTGCGACTATAGTGGTTCTAGAGTACTTATGTTCCCCTTTTGAACATATTGTGAAGAAGCTGAATTTTGCAGTATGAGATACTACCTTGTGGCACTTTTTAGGTGGAACAGTAGTCGAAACTACCTCTGGTATTCTATAGAGATGACCCCCCAGAGAAACAATGGCACTGCGAGGTCGAGACTCATAAACAACATGGCGCTTCCACATATAGGTTGGCCCAAAAGAACATCACAGACATCCAATGGGGAAACATCACATAATACCTCATCCTTGAAGGGCTAGATTCCATATCAAAATAGGCAGTGTTGGCTGACACGAAGATCTCGTCCTTGAGTGTGGCGTTGTCAACAATCCCAACTGTTTGACAATCTTTGTTGAGATGAGGTTCTTCTGGCTTCTGCTATCAACAATAAAATGTAGCGGGATCCCCTTCACCAACATCTATGAATGAAAAAGGCATTCCCCCTCTTCAAGATCTGTTGGTTCTTTTGGTTGAATTGTCGCGGTCACGAAAATAACAGTGGGGTTTGCGTCAATGATCTGTCCTTTACCAGTATTTTCAGAATCAGATTTTGAATCAGGGTTCAGCTCCTTGTTTTTGATATCAACCACCAATGACTGTTTTGAGCGACATTCATCAGTGTTGTGCCAGGGGATTTTTTGGAAATCACACCATTTTACGGTGTCCTTCTTTGTCTTCCCGTGACCCTTCTTTTCCTATGGCTTGGACTGGTTTTCGTGAGACTGTTTGTTAGGGATGTCTTTGTCATACTTTGGTTGTTGCAGATTTGTAGGCCCGAACTCTCATTTGTTCTGGTGCCCGAATTTATGTTTGATTTTAACAACATATCGATAGGCAACACCGAGTGATGAGATGTCAAGAAACTCCATTTCAGTTTGGATGTATCTGTGTAGAGCCCCACGGTATTTCAGAACCAAATTTCGTTTGGAGTCTTTGATACCCATCTTGGTGTGCAAGGTATGGAAGGTATTGGTTAACTCCAAAACCGCTTGGCCCCTCTCTTGTCGCTGTGTGGTCCATCTCATGTACTATTCCTCATAGTTGCCAACAAGGTAATATTGTTCCTTTACCGCATCCACAAAAATATCCCAAGTGGGATCGACCCCATATATTCCAGACTCCTCTGTGGAACTCTGCTCCCAATAAGTTTCCCACCAATGTTTGACATGGGGGAGAGCCTTAAGGAGCTCAAAGATGATCTTTTCTCTGTCGGAAAAATTATGAACAGAGAAATAACCTTCTAGCAGAT
>SNQJ01S0021837.1:94230-107039 GCA_010110895.2 Picea sitchensis | reverse complement strand
CACATTATAAATTTACGATTCAAATGTCAATAAAAGAGTTAATATGGGTTAATCATTTTTATTTCTCATAATTAACATATTATAATTATATAAATTGATATTAATTATTCTTTTTTCTTTTATAATTCAATATATCATAATTATATAAATTAGGAGTTAACTATTTCTATTTTTTCATGAGTCAACATATTATAGTTATACAAAATAATTATACAAATTAGGAACTAATTATTCTTACTTTTCTCATGATTCAACATATTACAATTATACAAATTGCCTTATTAGAGTTTAGAGTTAAGGCTGCTACAAATAATTTTAGGTTAACATTCATTCTTATTGATGTTGTGTTTATTGTCAATTCTACAATGAGTTGGGGTTTACTATCAATACAATAATGAATCACTTTGTAGCATGTGGTTTTAATTCCCTGTTCTTAGTTTTTTTCTCAATATATTAGTTAGTTTTTTTACCTTTTCAATTTCCTTAGTGTTGAGAATTGGTGTTTGGAGTTTGAAGATTTACAGTGTCAATTTATAGGACAAGGGCTATATTGGTAGCCTAGCTGTGAAAGGCAATGGATCTAAGAGGGTTTGGATCAACTTTTTTGTGATCTAGGAACTATCATGGTTTATGGTCACTACCTAAACATGTGTTGTGTCCTATGTAATTTATCAAATATCATCATTATAACCATGGAAATTAAAATTAGGGCTGTGAAATTAACATTGACACCCAATGGGATTTGTGTTTTATTTAAGCTGCCACCCAAATACTAGCAATCATATAATCTAGTAATACTATCAATCAGAGTTTACACCTTTTATGCACATCCACAAAAAAAATTAAAAAATAAGCCACAACAGGTTCCTTGTTCTCCTTAGTCTGTCAAATTGCTTCACACCTTCAATGATCACAAACCATTCTACATTTCCCTCCCCTTTCTACTTGTAGCTCTTAGAGCCTTAACACTTTGACAAGATATCTAATAAATTTATTTTAGGTGAATCCAACTCATTTTCAAATGTGGATATGCAAACAATCAAGTATACTCTAAAAACTTAAAGTGGCATCAAAGAAATCACCCTTCAAGAATTAAATTTTCTCTAAGTTTTTTTTTTAAATTATGATACAATGAGATATTGATGATGAACACATGAACATGGTTGAATAAGTAAAATAATATACTTTTTTTTTAAAGGATTAATAATTGGTATAATTGTTCATTATTGATTCACAGCCCCCCATTAGTAATCCAACAATTACATTATGGTGATTTGGAAATAAGTTTGGGATTTATGTTGGAAACAAAATTTCATCGTGAAAAATCTGTAAATTATGGTTCATTTGATCTAATTTCCATAAAGGTAATAAGAGATTGTCCTTTGTGTCTCATGTCATCATGTTAGTTGACCTAGATAAAGTTCAATGTTACACATACAAGATTCATATTGCATCAATCGACAAAATGATTTTTACCATAATTGGTTTAACATATATAAACTAATGTCTTTTGTCCAAGTAAGGTGACCCAATGGATGATTGATTAACGTAATGATATTAATTAAATGAGATGATACTTATTGTTTTTTCACTTTACAAACATATAGGGGGATACTTGTTGTTTTTTCACTTTACAGATGTATAGGGGTAAATCATCATCATCATTCATCAACATCAAATAAACAAGAAATTCTATTCATAAAACATGTGTCATGAAATGAGTGTGTGTGTATTCAAAATAGTCTCGACTCTATATTTTTTACAAAATGGAACATATTTCCCAATATACAAAATGAAATTAATTGCCCAAACATGGAAGAATAACTTATGGTTCCCTATATACAAAATGACATGCATTGGTCACTCATTGACCACTTCAACCCTTGAAAATATCATGTGCATCCAAGAAGTCTATCTTTCACCTCTTACTCGAAGCAATACCTCGACTTATTTTGTGCCTAGGTGTGGTTAATCTCTCTATAGATTGGACAAAGAAACAATATTCTTATAACTTTTTTGTCTGCAATGAATTAACGAGCTTACACAATTATACGTTATAATTCAAGCTCAGAAAAATAACCATAGATGATACTAACATTCACAAGGGTGTTTCCCTCTTTTGTGACCGTAATATCTCAACTATGCTATCATACAGATATTACAAGAATAAAAGAACAAAATTTAAATAAAAATGCATACAATCAATTCCATTCATGATACATAAAAAAACATCAATGAATTATGTCGCTATGAATAACTAAGGAAATGGTAGAGAGATGCTAGTGGTTGGAGTACCCAATTATACAATCTATTTTTCGGAAACATCTATTGTCGTGTGGACTATGTTATAAAAATCAAAAGATGAATGGGAGGATCTGTGAGAGTGAAATGGTGCATCCCTCCTGGATGAAATAGTTTGGCATGCAACATGGACAAATAGTGTGTGGCATAAAGGTGGAGTCATTAAGGATATATGGGATGGAAAAGTGGTGGGGATGGGAAGTGATAAAACCCCACAAATTTTACAAGGGATGGAAAAACCGTTGGGGAAGAAAGTGGTATCCCAGGAGCTAGGTCAGGGTGGCCAAGGATGAGTCTTGTCCTGTAGCCAGGGAATAATGATAGAGGGAATGCGGATAGTGGTGGATGGGATGATGGTGGTACAAGCAACTTGACATTCAATGAAATTAGTAGAAAAATGTGAAATTCAACCAAACATTATAAAAAATTTCACATTTTAACAATTTTGAACTCAATACTTGATACATATGAAGGGGGTGATCTTTCCATTCCAGGTGGAAATGGTTTATCATTGTATGATACTACGTCTTGTAGAAACACAATGACATTAAATTTTATTTCTCATAAAGAACCTGTAGAAACAAAACAACAATATTACAAATGTAGCACAATAGTAGAAGATCAATGAGATTGCTAGAGAATAAGCATAGAACTATGGTGGATTTATGAAAGGTACTCCATACCTGGGTATGCAGTACATATAGTGGCCTCCATTGACTTGTAACAATTCTTCCCATAAATCGAGCATTTACGAGGGTCACATCAATACCTATTATGTCCATGTGCCCTCTCTTGGATGGACTCTATTGTGTGTATTGAAGGATCAAATCATCTCCCAACATTACCTGTAGGTATTTCCTAGCAAGAAAATGCTATAAAAGTGTTGTGTTGCACCATGCTTTGAGCCAAATGATATGGATGCCTATTTATGGATGATTCTTTATGTGATTGGAGGATATTGGGAAGGGGGGCTAGGAATTTCCCTAGGAGAATGATGACCTAGAAATGGGTCATTCCTAGTAGTTTATCTATCCTATGCGGACCCAGAACCTACCCCATGGAATTGACCAATGTCAAAGTAGCTGACATGGAAAACTAAAATGAACTTTTCCCACAATTTTCTAAATGAAAATAGAAACACCTCCCTGTTATTGCAGGGAGGTTTGTCAAAAGCCATAAACCACATATCCATCCCATTCTCTAAAAATGGTTTGTAGGTTCACTAGTCCATACAAATGCGTCTCTTTGTGATTGGTTTCTATACTTTGATTCTAGGAGTAATAAATAATGTAATCAACAATTGTTTTGTAATTTTTAGGTCTCCAAATTGATTTTTATCTAGCTTGGTCCTTTAATATTCAAATATTCTATTCCTATAATTAGAAATGTTAGTTAATTTTACTTGGTCACTTGAAGTGGAAGATGCATCGATGTTTAGGGAAATGGCTAGTGACAATCATCACAAATCTTTGGCATTCCATAAGTCTTGAGCAAGAGTTCTTGGAGACCTCAACCCTTCATCAATTTCCTTGTTTGTTTTTGTCGGTTGTGGGTTGGGGTTTTGTGTGCCTTCTTGTGGTGGTGTCAATTTTGGGTTTTCTAACATGTACATTCTTAATAACACACATGTGTTCCTATGTGAGTAGGCTCATGCTCACACAGTTTCCACATTTTTATCTATCAACTTATTGTGCACACCCTAACCTTAGTTTATATTTAAGTTTATTAATGTTTTTTTTGCAGCAGGGAAAATCTACCACGTAGCCGTTGTTATACCTTCCTTCAGTCAAATATTCTATAGTTGTTGAGTCAAATTCATTTGAATTTTCATTTGTTAAGATTTCTGAAAATATATTTCCAAACTTTAAGTTCATAATATGAATGGATATTATTTTGAATTACTAAATAATAAATTTATTAGTCCTTTCCTTTAGGCCGTGTATTATAGTAATTGGTTCACCAATTTTCCATTAGTATGGCACATAGTTCAAAATGTTTTAACCTAAAGTTTTTACCAAGCATTTAACATTTTTTTAAGAGTATTTCACTTCAATCATAATTTTTAAATTCCAGGTCTTATTTGGCCTCATTTCAAGGCAAGAGACAATTTTATTTGGTTTCAAACTTAGAAAACCAAATATAAACTTAGACAACTTCATATTTATTTTCTTAAAGGTGGATTAATGTTGGGCATCTAACTTAATATTAATCTCCAATATTAAATGTTCGACATTTAAACATATATTAAATCCCATGTAAAACTCATCCTTTGACAATGTATCCTTCAATGTGGCAATGGCTTCCCTAAGTTTTGTTGTGTCCTTTGTTGCTCTTTCCACAACTAGGGATAATTGCAAAGATGGAAATTTATTTTAAATTGTAGAAACCTTGGTGAATCTTGCTAGGCCTTAATATGCAAAGTGTAAAATATTTGGAGATATTTTTGTAAAAATATTCAATTTTCTAAGGATGTTATATAGTTTCCATAACTTTTTGGAAATTTTTGAGCTAAAATAATTTTATCCTATAGAATTTGAGCGATTCAATTTTTGAAAAATGGAAATCAGTGAATCGTTTTTCGGGAAAAATAGTGGAAAATTAGCCCATGGGAAAATTTTAGCCCCTAAAATTTTCCCTGGGAAAAACCCTATGTTTTTCTTGCTAGGACTCACCTTTTTTATTTGTGCCCTTTATTTCTCTTTCTTCCATTTTACTCCTTTATACTTCACCCACTCCATCTATTTTCACTTCTACTTCCTTCTATGCATCATCAGGTTACTAGATTTAATTCCATCAAACACAAATTCTACACATCAACTATAGTTGCTCCAATTCCACGAGGGCCCAAATCTTGCAAGTTTTAGTTCAACTCCTAAGTGATATAAATATTTATCCCTTCAAGCATGTTCAATAGGTCCCTACATTCATTCCTTACTCCTTTTTATTAGTCCTCTCATCCTTCACCCTTGACATGAACTTACAATGTCATTTCCATTTCCTATCTATGTATGAGGGTTGCACAAGCTTGGACCCACTATTGCAAAAACAACATGCAAGAATCATTAGCATGTATTTCAATAGGTCTTTATTTATGAGATTATGCAGAAGAAGGGAGGAGTACCTTTCAACCATTTAATAGAAACATCACCAATATATCTAGCCGGAAGGTAAATACCATCTCGAGACTCATTGTATCGTTAGGTGCTAGATCTACAATTGTTTTAATTGAATAATGAAATTTTTTCAAAAATTTCCTCATTCAAAACATAACAACACAAGTGTGTTTTCCATTGTCTTGTTACTTTATGCATAACATTTTTAGAAAGTGCTAATAAGAAAAAATATGCAACTTGTTATAAGGAAAAATTGTGTACTAAAGGGGGTCAACTAATTGAAATATCTTATTTTGATAGGATTCTCAAGTACCTCTATACCAACTCAAATTTGTCCACTGATAAATAAAGATATTTGATTCACTTTCTTGAATTCATTGAAATATGAAATCATATTTGAATGAAGTACCATCAACATAGGAACTTACATTTAATTTTAATTAAAACTCATATTTCACATGGCCAAAAACATGTACTTTAAAACTTCAAACCCTTGAACTATACAGAATCACTTACCATAAAATCCATGAACTATAGAGAATTAGTTACCATATTTGTATTTGTTGTTTTAAAGATACATTAAACTTTATTTTTAATATCTTATATTTTTTATTCATTTACAAATTTTATTTCAAATCGACATCCCTAAACTTTGACATGTGCATTACCTAATTCACAAATAAGAAAATTGCATTGCATGAAAAAGGAGAATTGCATGCAAAGATTGGATATTTTTTTATTATGGCTTTAGCTACCTATAAGGAAATAAAAATAAGATATTGGATAAAGTTTTTTCCCATGTTTTTATTGTTTATATGTAGTAAACTTGATCAAACTTCAAATTGTGTCTATCATTTCCAATATCCAAAAGGGTTTGTCTCCACGCTTTTAGCGTTTATATTTCAAATGATTACTAAAAAACACTTAATGAAAGATAATATTAAAGGAAAATACCAATCACATTAGGACCTAATAGTTTGTTTATGCATCATAACTCTATATATTAGCATGTCAAAACCCACCACGAGGACTTAAGCATATTTTTAATTTAGGTTTTAGATTTTTTGAGAAATAGAATGCACCATAAGTTTCAAAGTGAGAAGTTTCATTGAACAATTAATAGAATATGAAATCCAATTATAAAAAATATTGTTACCATTTGAACTCTATGAACAATATAATTGCTACTTCAAGACCTAGTAGCATAACTAGTAAAGCAAACATATGAACCAGTTCTTGTTCGAATTGAAGAAACACCACAAACCCAAACATGTATCCATACCCAAACATTCCATAGTCCACAAATCCATATCCAAATACATAAACATCTCCCTTGAAACCTCCATGAGAATTTGCTACTTCAAGACCTAGTAGCATAACTAGTAAAGAAAACATATGAACCAGTTCTTGTTCGAATTGAAGCAACACAACAAACCCAAACATGTATCCATACCCAAACATTCCATAGTCCACAAATCCATATCCAAATACATAAACATATCCCTTGAAACCTCCATGAGAATAAGTAAGCACAAACATGGATCAAACCTAGGTCACCATTGTGATGCATGCAAACCAAATGGAGCTATATTATCGGGTTGGATACATGCAAACCAATTGAATACCTATGAAAACCAAATGAATACTTTGATTAATATTTTTAAACATTTTTATATCATTATGAACATATTCTTTTTGTGCACGCATGAGATAAGTGGATTTTAAAATTCATTAAGAGGTAAAATTCTTTTTTTTGATATGAAGTATAAACATGAAGTGATATTCACATGAGGTCATATGGAGTATAAGAATGAGTGGGATTCACATGAGGTCATAAGGAGTATAGGCATGAGGTAAGTGGCATGACTAAGTTTGTAGAATTTTTCTTTTAAAAGTTTGATTTTTTTTTTTAAGTTTGTAAAATTTTCTTTTAAACTTAATGGCCAAATTCACTTATATATATGTTTTTTAATAATTTATTAAAATATTTTGTAACAACTCAACATTCTTGAATAATAAATATAGAATACCTCTCCATGATGCACCATTTTTTAATAATAAAAATGTAATTGATATACAGTAGAATATCTATTCACGAAAATGACTAAAATGAATATATATAGCAATGATAATTATTAACTTTACAATTCTATGTTAATTATTAACTTCAAGAAAAAACAATCATATATTTATTTGATAGTTGAAAAGTCATTCAAAGGAGGTCATTTAACATAAAACCATTATACTAAAAGAAACATATTATGGGAGGGAATCTCACTTACTCCATATAAAATAACTATTCAACTGCTTTGAAAGAAAGTGTCTCAAATTCTGTTGTAAAATGTAACAATATGCAAAAAGGAAGTCATGGTAACAATGTTTAACATTTTTCCTTTACATACTAATGTATCATATTTATAAATGACAACATCCTTATCCATGAAAACACAAATATGAAGCACAGGATTTCATACATTTGACAATTTATAGAATTAATTCAATCATTTTGTTGTTATTATCAATATTGCAGTTTCTTAAAAAAATGAGTTAAAACATTTTGCAGCAACATAAATGCATCTTAAACTTCTTAAAAGATTCTAAAAATAAATAAAATATGGCACGCACTTACCAACAAGTGTTGGGAACAGAAGCTCTATGCTTAATAATGTCAATAACAACACCCAGTTTAGCCAAGGAATGGCATCGATGTCGAGCATGAACAACATAATTGATCTGGTAATGGATATGTAATAGAAACTGCAAATACATCCAAAAAGAAACTCTAAATATTGAGTTTGAGATATTATTCCAAATATGTAATATGTATGACCAATAGCAATGGAAGAAAAAACAAAAGTTGTTTGATTAGATTAGAGATCAATCTAAACCCCTAAGAAATAAAACTGAATAAAATAAAGGAACCAAGTACTTTAGCGGCTAGCCCCATAATCTTCTGCAGAGATTCCTTCTCAAAAACCACAAAAGTACTATCAATCTTCTCAAAAGCGTACTTTGCCACATCAAGCAACCCATTATGTGCATATCCTGCAATCAACGTTGTCCAGGAAACCACATCTCATTGAAGCATTTTGTCAAACAATTTGCATGCATTCTCTATGCTGCCACATTTTGCATACATGTCTATAAGGGCATTGGCAACAACTAGATCAGACTCAAACCTAGATTTTATAATTTTTGTATGAATCTCCATGCCCTTCCATAGTGATGCCGAATGGGTGCATGATGGAAGAACAGTAGCAAATGTGAAGTGATTGGGTCAGATACTTTTTCTTGACATCAGGTGAAAGAGTGCCAATGCCTCCTCGGGAAGCCCATCCCTTGTGCAAGAAACAAGCATGACTGTCCATGAGAATGCATTTTGTTCATGCATTTGGTCGAATACTTTGCGAGCGTCCACCATAGTGACACACTTGGCATACACGTTGAGAAGTGTGTTGTGTAAAAGTGTTTCTCCCGTAAATCCGCTCTACTTGATGTGGGCATATATGGATCACCTTACCCTCTAGTAGGGAATTTCTTTGAATACATCCCTACAGAAGACAAATATACATAGAGCAGTCTAAACATTTACCTATGATACCCAGAACGCCTAAAGCCTCGCTGAAGTGGCCCTGTTTACAGAGTGTCGATATGGTTAAGAGATGAAGGCTCCTTCTTTCTCCTATGGGGTGATCTCCTTGTAAGTTTTAAACCTGTGAAGTAAATCAATGCATATAGATTCTTAAGAAAAGAAGAATTTAATCAATGGATTATACAAAGAGTACACAGAGATTTTATACCAGAAACCCTCAATCGAGAAAACCTTTCTTATATTCATTATATCGAATTTCACCATTCACTATACAATATATACAATGTTTTTAGGTATTCCGTAGATACCAAACCCCCAATCCATAAAATCAGGATTATTTTTAGTAAATCGCTAAAAATAGCAAAATCCCCTAAAAATAGCAAAAAACGCCCAAAAAAAATAATTTCAGAGCGCTGCCCCGAATGCTACACGTAACCAGAGGGGACATACCTGCCCCCCCTAGGACCCCCTAGGAAAGTGCCCAGCACACACGGCTTGAAAATAGCACTACTACGAGGGATTGTCAAATGTAGTTGTCATATCTGACGCACCCACACACACACATGCAAAGAATATAACACATACCCAACAATCCTCTCTCCCAACTTGCTGTCGATCGGGGTCGGCTGAGTTTTTTTTTAGTGTGGGTTATAAAATTTGGGTGCAGTAATGATCATGGGTGGGGTTTTGTTTATTCGGGGTTTTCAAATTTGGGTGGCAAGGGTCTTCAATAGTGGTTAGGTTTTGTTTGATAAATTTTTTTTTTGTTTATAATATATATATATAATTAATATATGTTTTTTTGTTTGTTTATAATATATGTTTGTTTTTTTTTTTTTTTTATATATNTTAATAACATGAGTCTACTCCCTAGAGGTCATAGGTTTACGAATATATGATTGCAATGACAATGAAGATGACAATGATGATGATGATGAAAATGGCGATGATGACGACAATGATGATGATGTTAATGGAGGACTTGTTTGACCCAAATGTACTAGTCCTTCTGGAGAAGTAGCCAAATGACTCAATTAATCTTTCCAACATAACCTTTGAGGGTTTTCAATACTATTTTGTATGCAAAGTTAATGGTTTTCTTTCATTAATACTATGAGTCCACAGTCTAATCTACCATTGGTACAAATTATTGGTCTTACTGCCAGCACATGGATTCAATTTACTTTCCTTGAATATCTCCATTGCTCTTCCTTTGTCAGATGGGGCTACGACTTGATGCCAATCGCTAGTGTTGTAGATAACACTGGTGTCTATGCCAAACCTTTGTAAATAAATCCACCACCACTTGGACAACCAACAGTGAGCTCTATAAACCCTCAATCCATGGCTAACGACTCAACTCCACAACTACCAAGTGTAGTCGCTATGCTTTAACTCACAATCAAGCTTTATCTTTAGTGAAAAGAATAAAAGAATATGTTATGTTAGTGAGAGAGGACAAGTATCAAGTTGTAAGAAAATCCATTCTCAAGTGTGCAGGGGAACATAAGTGTGAAAATCAAGTAGATAAATAAGTGTGCAGGAAATGATGGACACCTTAATGAAATCCCCCTCTCAAATGACAATGTTTTGTATTCATTTGGAGCTTTGGAGTCTTGTATAAGCAATAATAAATAGGCGAGAAACAAAATGTGAAGTGTAGCAACAAATTACAAAAAATAGGTGGGAGCCCATAAGCGAGTGGATATGAATAGAGAAGAGAAGAGAATGAGGTTCAAGTGCCATCTAAGACTATAAAGGATCTCATTTATATGGGGAACACTCATGATGTATGTCAAACTACAAAGGGTGCTAAATTGGGGTTACCCATCATAGGGAGGCTCTAACATTGGAAAAGTGTTAAAATAGGTGTCAAAGTACCAATGTCCAACCACGGTGGACCCTAAGGAGATTGAATTGGAAAAAAGGTTTAAATATGAATATATGGAGGGAAATATTAAACCTATATGATGGCTTGGACAAATACTTATAGAAGTCCATGAAAGGAAGGTGAATGATCTTGAATCCAAATGATAACATATTCAAATTCCTACACCCAAGAAATAATGACAACCATGTAAAGAAGAGAAAAAACATAAATCCAACTATGAAAATGGTGCAAAGGGTTAGGAAATAGAGAAGTATGAGGTCCCCATATTGTGGATCATTGAAGGATGAAAGGAATAAATTCTCATTAGTGGGTGATTCATTGCCGTGGTGTTCCTAAAAAGTGGTGGAAAACTCTACAATGCATTCAAATAAGGTTATGACCTTCTTGGCTTTCACAATGGAAAACTCTACTTTGCTCGAGCTTGATAGTGTACCTTATGAGTAATATTAATATTAACATTATAGAAGGCCTTAGGGAATGTTTAAATTAATTGTTCATTTATTATATGCAATAGATTGGTCATTATCTTTACATTGGATTCCACTAATATTAGATACTATTATAGACTTCTAGGATGTGGACAGAAACGTGGAAAGAAAGATGATTATGTCACAAACGTGGCAAGAGAGAGGAATAGGTGGAAAATGTGGCAAGAGATATGGAAACGTGGCAAGAGAGACACTAACGTGTCAAGAGAGATGTCAACATGGCAATACTGACGTTATTGAGCAATATGAATTTTTTTTTTTATTTCCTCTATTTTCTGACAGTATGGACAATTTTGTCCATAACGCCGCAAATAGAATGTCATAATGTTTACATCATGTACTAGTGATAATATGATGATTAGAAATTTTATTAAGGAAAACATCAACATGAGGATTAATTTCTGAATCATGATCCTGATCAATGTGTAATGCATAAAACTCATCAATAGTCTCGAGGAAAATTTTAAGTTCTAAATCATATTCGAACACCTTCCAATATTTTACATTGTCCAGTATAGAAGACCTGTACTTGAATTCTACATCATACTTGATTTTAGGATGTATGGGAATTGTGAAATTCCTTGCTGATACAACCAAAGAATCAACCATGGTATTCTCTTCTCTAGGAATAAATGAAATGTTAAAAGATGAGAAAAAACTGTCCAACAAGTCCCACACTTCATTTCTGTAAGATCTAAGCCTAGGGTGCTTTGTTTGATAAATATTTTTAATCTTATGGACTATTAATTCAGCATCCCCAAAAATTGATAGCTCTTCTATCCCCGTGTATTTAGCAGCCCTCAGTCCTAAGACAAGAGCTTCATACTCTACCACATTATTAGTAGTTTCAAATTCTAGTTTGTATGACAAAGATATAGTCTCTTGAGCTGGTCAGACAAAGACCACTCCAACACCAAAACCTTCCTTAGGAGAGGCTCCATCAAAGAGAAGCTTCCAAACACAAGTGGTTAGAGGAGACTCCTCACAAAAGGTAATAGACTATTTTCTGATCTCAAGAGGAGTTTCAGGAGCGTCAGTGAGCTACAAAATGCTAGATCCCAATTCTGTATCAAAAGAAAAAACAAGATGATTTGGGGGGTTTGATTCATCACTAATGATGTAATCCAATTGATATTCCCCATAAAGTCTTCTATGATCTCCCCCAAAAACGAGAATAGTAGCATATGAGAGATCCATCTGCAAGGTTCCCACAAGTCATTTTATCCAAGACCTTGACAAGAGCATTCTGAATTTGGGGGGAACATCAACCACCATGATATGCCTATGTATTGGGTTTCATTCACCCCATGGTTGGGAACTGATGATTGTTTCGATCTCCAAAAATTTTGGCTTTGCCCATAACGAACGAATCATATCTGGTCTTGCTTCAACTTTTCCAGTCATCTAAGATACGATTCTCAAAT
>SNQJ01S0021837.1:33671-51644 GCA_010110895.2 Picea sitchensis | reverse complement strand
AAAGATTATAAAGTAAAATTAATTAAAAGAAAATGATTGTGATTAACTAAGTAATACTTTAACCACAGACCACATTTAATGACCTGAGAATTATAATTTAAAAGATCAATGAAAATGTTATAAAATAGTCGCGTATGCAAAGAGGGATAGCCATGGATCCTGATAAGATAAAACATTAAAACATGACAAAGGACGAAGGACGGGGGGTGGTTGTGAAGTAAATGCGTGAGTCGACAGGGAGGAATAAGGGACGGGAAGAGGGGGATGTGCGCACCATTCGACAGGGGGGAATGGATGTTGTGGACTGTTGACTTGCTGTGAGCAGAGAGAGTTCTGGTTGTGATTTTGACTAGTTGAGCCACCGAGTTGCTGGAGGTTTTGGGCACGAAGGGCCAGGATATCCGTAGATATCCTGGAGCTAGCTAGTTTTCCTAGTTGGCAGGGAGGACAGTAGTTTTGAGCAGTTATTTTCATGTTTGTGGCAGGATTGATCTGAGGAGAAGGTAGCAGGAAGGCAGCAACAAGGCACAGAGGCAACAAAAATTAGCATCAGAACCAGGTACTTTGTTAAGTTTTGTATTTATTTCTTTCTGTCATGATTTCAGCAATTATTGAAAATTCTGAGTTTTTGAAGTTGTTGTTATGAGAATCACTATTATGCAAAGAAGTTATTATTTCAGTTTACCAAATAAAATGTTTATGAATCTTAATGATGTTTATAAGTATATGGGCATTACATGAAGCCGAATGTGAGGATAAATGTTAAATTTTATGTAATAAGCTATTCCTTCAATCCCTTTGTGATAGGATTTATTGTTCCATGTTGATCACAAGAAAAATCCTTCTATGTTAGGGACCTTAGCCTCTTCATGCTCCCACGTTGATCCGAATTTTATGAGCATAATGAAATGAATACAAATTATTATCAAAACATGCTTAACACATAATAACATATATACAATAAAATTGGTTTCTATTCAATAAGGAAATAATTTGAAACTATAAAATGTAGCAGAAAACAAGCTTGCTAGAATGGTGGCAGCTTATCTCTGAGAAGAGATGTGACGACAGTGCTCATTTGCAAGAAGATGATTACAAAGAGGCTCTCAAGGCCTTTTTACAATAAATAGGAATGTAAAAAACCCTATACATCTAAAAACCTAACCCTAGGAGATGAAGCACCAAAAGTCATGTGGGCCTCGTTTGGGTAAGTTAGTACATCATATTTTTGGGGTCGTAACTTCTGCATACGATCTTCGTTTTAGGCGTACGATAGCCTGTTGGAAAGGTATATCCGAGTACTAGACATGTTTCCATTCGACTCTAACTCTATTTGCAATATTCTTATGGAGAGCCCTAAAAATGTTGTTTAGGGACTCAAAACGACCCCAGAAGTGAGGGACCTGAAAACTAGGAAAAAACTACCAAACTAGAAAACTACCAAAATGAACCAGCTGGAATAGGTGGCAGGCCACAAAAATCCATCTATATTACACATTTCAACTAGAAAAATAATATCATTTTCACTCAATATCCAAATTAACATAGTACCTTCACATCATGGAAAGCTATGAAAATTCCAAGAGAGCATCTCACGTGTCCCAAATTCCTATTTAGAGGCCATTTTTCTTCCTTCCCAACATCTTTTATTTTTTGAATTTTCCACCTTGATTTAGCTTGGTCTTATAGAATGAGGTCTTCATTTATAAATATTCCTGATGAACCTATCATTATGTTCTATTATTTTCATCAAACTATTTTCTTCAATGAGGTAAGTTGTTTCGATAAATGACTTGTTTTTTAATTGTTTTTTTACTATTGATAACATATCCTCATCTTTCAACTCTTTACAACAAATATTATGTGGTTCAAGGATATTTTTAAATACTCATGGTCCAACTCTATTCGCTTATTCATTTCCTCTTTGATGGGTTTTGACATCGAATTTATTTTCCAAACGACTTAGTGCCAAATTATTAGCTAGATTTTCGTCTAGCTCTTTATTCTTCTCTATCATGTTACAATTTTATGTGACCTCTCCTTCTTGGGTTGATACTTTCTATTTTTCCATGTCTTGTAATCTATTTTCTTCAAGAAAATCAATTTTTTGGATGTTTAGGTAAAGTTTTTGTATTGTTAGCTTCATTGCAAGTATAACAATGATGAATTTGAATTTTAATGTCCTCTTGTTCATATGATATTTCTCTTAGACTTTGCATAGAATATGTTCTTTTGTTTCAATTTCTTTTCTAATTTGTCAATCATGGAAGTCTGGGTGTTGTTTGCAGGTGGAGGAACAATGGAAATGCAATATTGAACTAGCCTATCCTGTAACTCACCTATTCAGAAAACTGTGAACCAAAAAGTTTGTAAAATATGAAACAGGGAAGTGGTCGGTCGGGCTGGTCATATAAAAGTAAGTGGAAATCTTAACACATGTATATGCCAACTTCCGCAGCTAGAAATTTTCTGAAAAATGAGTAATACATACCAAATATGTACTATAAAGTATGGACATGAGATTTTACAGAGCATGTACATGTACGGATCCCGCATTCCATAGTTAGGAACTTTTTGGATCGCGGGTTCTCGAGATTGAAGGCTCAAAATTGGGCCTCTATTGTTCTGTGCCCTTCATATAGCACCCATAATTCTGTGATATACAGATTGACAAGCGGACTTGCGGGCTATTTGGCTCAACATTTCACTTCTATTGTACAACACTCGAAGTTCCGAGATATACAAATTGACAAACGGACTACAGGGCTGGCGGGCTCAAGAATGTGATTGTTTATGGATGGTGATCCCTATCAACAATATAACATTATCTAAAAACATTATTTTCAATACTATATTATTAATATTAAATATTGATATTGTACAATTTATTTCGACAAAAAATTATGTACAATACGAAATGAGGAAGCAGTCGGTCAGGCTAGTGATATGAAAGAAATTGAAATCTGAAGACATGAATCTGTTAACTTCCGCACCTAGAAACTTTCTAAAAAATGAGTAATACATACTAAATATGTAGTCTTATAAAGTATGGACATGATAATTTATAGAGCATGTACGGATCCTGCATTCCATACTTAGCCACCTTTTGGATCGTAGGTTCTCGGGTTGGCGAGCTCAAAATTGGGCCTCTATTGCTCTGTGTCCTACAAATAGAACCTAGATTTCTACCATATACACATTTAACAGTGGACTTGCAGGTTGGTTGGCTCAACATTGCACTTCTATTGTTCCGTGTCCTCCAAACAACACTTGGAGTTCCACGTTATACAAATTGAAAGATGGACTCCAGGTTTGGCAGGCTCAAGATTGCGATTTTTTATGGATGGTGATCCCTATCAACTATCTAACATTATCTAAAAACATTATTTTCAATACTAAAGTATTAATATTACATATTTATATTGTACAATTTAACTACATAAAATTATTAAAGGATGTTAAATATCTTATTTAAAAGAAAAACTCCCGTATTCGAAAACTCACRATCCAAAAGTTTGTACAATATGAAACGGGGAGGCACTCAGTCARGTTGGTSATATAAAAGTAAGTGGAAATTTGAATACATGTATCCACCAACTTCCGCACCTACAAATTTTTCGATAAATGAGTATTACATACTAAATATGTACTTTTATAAAGTATGGACATGAGATTTTATAGAGCATGTATGTATCCCATTMTTTTACTTAGCCACTTTTCTGGATCRCTGGTTCTYGGGTTGGTAGGCTGAAAATTGAGCCACTATTGTTATGTGTCCTACAAATATCACCYAGAGTTCCGCAATATACAAATTAAYAGGYGGACTTGCAGTTTGGCWGGCTCAACATTGYACTTCTATTGTTTTGTTCCCTCCAAACAACACTSAAGATTGAAATTGTTTATGGATGGACAACCCAATCAACTATCTAACATTAKCTAAAAACATTATTTTCAAATATTAAATATTGATATTTGTATGGATCCCTCATTCCATACTTAGCCACCTTTTGGATCRTGGGTGCTCAGGCTGGTAGGCTCAAAATTGGGCCTCTATTTCACTATGTCCTACAAATAACACCCAGAGYTCTGTGATATACAAATTGACAGGCGGACTTGYRGATTGGTTGTCTCAACATTGCACATCTATTGTTCCATGTCCTCCAAATAGCACTCRGAGTTCCGTGATATACAAATTGACAGACRGACTTCAGGGTTGGTGGGYKCAATATTGTGTTTGTTTACGGATGGTGATCCCTATCAACTATAAAACATTATCTAAAAACCATTATTTTCAATACTAATTTATTAATATTAAATATTTATATTGTACAATTTAATTACATAAAATTACTGAAGGATTTTAAATATCTTATTTGAAAGAAAAACCCCCATATTCGGAAAATCATTATTCAAAAAGTTTGTACAATATGAAATGGTGAAGCGGTTGGTCAGGCTAGTGATATAAAATTAAGTGGAAATATAAACATGTGTATCCGCCAACTTCCGCACCTAGAAATTTTTCGAGAAACGAGTTATACACACTAAATATGTACTTTTATAAACTATGGACATGAGATTTTATAGATCATGTACGGGTCCGTCATTCTATCCGTAGCCACATTTTTGGAGTGTGGGTTCTCAGGCTGGTGGGTTTTCCCTGCCTCTGGTGTAGAATATTGTATTTTCTAATAATGGATACTATCTCTTCTTAATTGTAAAAAAGTAGTGAATATCTTCTCTTGTGTTTAATCATGTGGAACTTAATCAATAATAAGTAGTTCATTTATTTTTTTGAGTGGGGTAATAGTTTAGTACTTATTGGCTTGATTCTTACGACTATAATTTAAGCATTCCAACGCCACCCCTCACACTGCACATGTAACACAATATCTTAATGTGAAATAGAGTATATTAATAATACACTCCATTATCAACTTCTACATCACATAATGGGATAGTCCCTAAAATATTCTCCCTGGTGTAGAAATTCACTTTCTATTCCCTTATCTACATTAGTTTTAACAATTACGTAATCTTGTCTTGGACAGAGAAATCGAAATTCACTTTCTATTCTCTTATATGTATTATCTTTAACAATTATTTAATCTTGTCTTGGACAGAGAAATTAGTCTTAACAATGGTTACAAAAATTATATTCTCATTATAGTTCTAAGTGCAACTACTTTCCAATGCACATAAGCAACCATTAAGTGACAATGCAATAATAATTCACAACTTTTCAATTATTCTATTCTATCCAAACCCTTTGTAGTTGATACCAAATTGAGCTAGATCTCTAGAGGTCGGGACGCCATTATGGTTTTCTATTTTTTTTATTTCTGATTATAATGGTTGGTTTATTGTTCTCAATGGTTTCCTCAAAATTGGTTTCCCCGTTTCATATTGTACAAACTTTTTGAATGGCGATTTTTCGAGTACGTTGATTTTTCTTTCAAATATCATATTTTAAATCCTTCAGTAATTTTATGTAAATAAATTGTACAATATCAATATTTAATATGAATAATTTAGTATTGAAAATAATTTTTTTTAGATAATTTTTA
Source organism: Picea sitchensis (assembly GCA_010110895.2). Classification (NCBI taxonomy): domain Eukaryota; kingdom Viridiplantae; phylum Streptophyta; class Pinopsida; order Pinales; family Pinaceae; genus Picea; species Picea sitchensis. The sequence goes on along the minus strand of SNQJ01S0021837.1, from coordinate 46,080 downwards.
ATAGTTTATAGGGATCACCATCTGAAAACATTCGCAATCTTGAGACCACCAGCCCTAGAGTTCGTCTGTCAATTTGTATATCACAGAACTCCGAGTGTTGTTTGTAAGACATGGAACAATAAATGTGCAATTTTGAGCTAGCCAATCCACAAGTTTGCATGGAAATTTGTATACCGCATAACTCTGGGTGCTATTTGGAGGACACGGAGAATTAGAGGCACAATTTTGAGCCCTCCAGCTCGAGTACCCATGATCCAAAAGGTGGCTATGTATGGAATGTGAGATCCATACAAATATCAATATTCAATATTAATAATTTAGTATTTGAAAATAATGTTTTTAGATAATATTAGATAGTTTATTGGGTTGTCCATCTGTAAACAATCACAATCTTGAGCCCACAAGTCCTGGAGTCTGTTTGTCAATTTGTATATCGCGAAACTTCGAGTGTTTCTTAGAGGACACATAACAATAGAAGTGAAATGTTGAGCTAGCTAGACCGCATGTCCTCCTATCAATTTGTATATTGCAGAACTCTAGGTGTTATTTATAGGACACAAAACAATAGAGGATCAATTTTCACCCTGTTAGCCCGAAAACCTGCGATCCAAAAAAGTGGATAAGCATGGAATGAGGGATTCGTACATGCTCTATAAAATCTCATTTCCATACATTATAAAAGTACATATTTAGTATGTATTACTATTTTATCAGAAAAAATGAAATTCTATTGTTCCATTTCCTGCAAACAACACTTGGAGTTCCGTGATATACAAATTGATAGACGAAGCATACAATCAAGAACCAAGTAAACTCACGAATCATATTCCTTAGTCATTTTTCTTTGTGCCCGCCACCTTCGCACTTCAAGTTCCAATTATATATCTTGGTAGGAAATGGGATATCTGTTACATATGTGAATATATTAGCCCTTATTTTATGTCTTCTATGCTTGGCCAAATATACGTTTCTCTTTTCCCTGAACTTTATCTTTCTTGTCACTTATTTATTTTTTCAAAAATGTTTGATTGTATGGGTAGGCATACTTACGGGTTCACGTTTTCACTCATGCTATTATATCATGACATCGAATGACCGCGTCCCCATTCCATACCAAGTCACTTCTCCAACCGTGGATTCCCGGTAGGTGGGCAATAAATTAGACTTCTATTGTTCAATCACCTGCGAACAGTACAGTGACTTCCACGATATAACCATGATGTTTGAAATTAACATCATTCTATGATATATTAGAATGAATTAGCATAGAGAGACTATCGTAGGCACATAAAGACTATATCAATCGATAACTCATTGACCTCGTATTAGTTTTCCCTTTGACCACAAATATTTCCATATTATCTATTGTTGGAACTAGGGAACTAAAAACATTGATTTTTTATTAATAAAAAGTACCATATATGTCATGATCTGATTGGACAATAGATTGGAGGTCTTATTGTTGGATTCACTATTCCCAATGTTATATATGTTGGCATATCCAAAGTATTTGATCGTATGTGGTCTTTTTGAATCATATATTTTCTTATGCATTGCTCGAAGGTGGATTAATGCTACCATTAGTTCAAATGTTTGTCTTAGCATTTTCTAGTGGAATTGTCTTAGATCATGTACGGTGATTTTTTTATTATTTGTATGTCCAAGATTTCTAGTGATCGATAATTCCATAAATTGAGATTTATTTTCTTATTTGTGCTACTATTATTAGTCCATGTCAAATGTAATAACACTTTTTTGATGTGATTGAAAAGGCCCGACGACTTAAATGTTTATATATCATGAGGTCCTCCAACATGCCTAACAACTTAAATGTTTACATACCGTGAGGCCCTTATACATCCTAACAACCTCAAATGTTTATCTGAATATGCTTCTCATACTACATGTTTCCTCAAAATTTTCCATACAATGTTGTAGTGATTTTGGACAATATTGTTTTCCACCACCAGTTGAATAGGCATTGTATGTTTCATCCTTCTTTTAGCCTTACAATGCAACTTTGTCATCGTTGAATCTAGATACATTGTTTACTGGTTCGGTGAGTGCTTCTTCCTCGATGGTTTGTCGGTTGTTGCTTGTTGTTTTGTAATGAACCTCATATTTACAACAACAAAAAAAATTGTTTATATAGTTTCTTGGTAGGAAAAGGGGTCCTAGTTATGAAGCTCTGTTGTCGACTAGGTTATGAAACTCTGTAATAAAACTTTTCTTTAAAATTCTATTATAAAAAAAAACCTTTTTACAAACTCCTAGATTTCTACTTACCATAAGATCCCCTATTTATGTCATGAGTAGAAAGCTTATAAGGAAAAGTCCCTAGGACTTTGGAAAACCCCTTCTACCTTTAATATCTACCCAGGACTTTGGAAAAACCCTTATTCCTTTAATATCTACCCACTTGCTGATGTTATCCTAGGATTTACTCTTACTCTAGGAAGCTAACATAAGTACCAAGTCTTGGTTATTTTGTGGCTCCTAAAATCGGTGGTTGAAGTGTAATGAAAGTACTAGATGCAAATGCCAATGGAATATTTACAACTAGGATCTAACTAATGTCTCAGACTAACATTGAGGGGAGAAGGCTTTTAACCATGAGCCGTGATGGTGTCAAATCATGACATTCTTTAAGTGGAAGAGATCATTTACAGCTGTATTAGTTAAATCTTTGTAGCTTCATTAATGGTCGTCCTATGAATTCCTCTGTATTTTCTGGGTTCCATACCCAAAGTGTCACATTCACTCTGCCATTGTCACATTCCTAAACATCCTCCACACCCCCTGCATTTACTATGAGATATCAAGGCACCGCTTAGGGTTGGATTAGGTTCAACGTTTTTTCATTTCTGAATTTTTATGAAGAGGTTCTGCATACCACAATTTCAGAGGAGAAGTCTATAAGTGATGAAAGTCGCTCCATGGTGTAACTAACGATGCAGTCTGAAACCTTGGTAAGTTCTTCCTTAAAAATAAGGAGATGTAATCTTTGGAAATAACGTTAAGTGTTTTATTGTTCTGTTGGTTACTTTTGTGTCCTTTCCATCCCTGTTTTATTCTTCCTTGCGGGAAATTTCTCCTTTGGTTAATCATTTGGGAGCCCTCTACAGTAGTTACCGAAGTCTTTCAGAGTTAGGGTTGCTTGATAGCATATGCCTCCCTTTAAATAAGTAATAAGCTCTTGTTTAAATAGAGGAAGGCTAAAGGTCTTATGAAAGGTCCCCCTATGAAAAGGCCTATGGCACGTACATACTTCATCTAATATTAATTATTCCTATTTTCGTTCTTCCTTAAAGAACCTCATGGAGATATGGAGACTCTTTCTGTTTGGTAGGGTAGTATGTTACATTTCTTTTATCTATATCCCCTATGATGATGGAGTCATCAGTCTGTACGTTTATCAGACCCTCTGTTGGTTTTCTCTTACCATTTCTATCTTCTGTCTTCGTGATAACTTGAATATTTTATCGGGAGTCCTACAACATATAATCATTTCATGTGTGTAACAAAACCTTGTCACCTTGACGGGCGATGATTCATATCATTATTTTGAATACCATAAGATGATGACTCTACTCTTACTGTTGATTATATTTAATCGTTTTGGTTCAGGACTGATTTAAACTTAACCTTTAATCATGTCTATATTTTGTATGAAAGTCTGTGTTATTGCTTCATCTTTCTCTTGTGGTAGGTTTGTATAGTTTACAGGTTAAGGGTTTCACTATTGATTAATTATTTGTAAGAGGGAACTTATAAAACTTGTTATTGTCACTAATGATGGGCCTTGCTGTTGCGAGGACCCATCACAGATTGTAATGTGCCCTCCTCCCTTGGCCCAAACATCAAATTAGACAATGGGTTAAGGGGAAAGGATTTGACCCCATGCATCATAAGGTAAGTGTCTTTCTGGAAAGAAAATTGTTGGTTTAACTTTTATCGTCTTATTGCAACTACTTTTCTTCTGTTACCTATTCCTCAAATAATGACTAATGATTACAGGATTTGTTTTCTTACAGGGTGTCCGTCTGTGCAAGTCTTGGATACCTGCCATTGCCTCCTACGCAAAAGGTATTTGGGCTCCAAACCTCTCACATCTTAGGCTAACTCTACAGGTTCTAGCATCATCCAAGGAGATCATGATTCAATTAGCTCTGTTATAATTAGTTCTTTGTTTGTTGTAATGTATGTTGGAGTAAACCTTTGGAGTAGTTTTTCCATTAATGGCATAATGCCAGTTCTTGTATAAGTATTTAGTTTGTATTTGAATTTAGATATATTCAACTATGTAATACACTTTTTTTTGTTCTCTAATTATTGAAAAGTAATCTTGGCCGAGACTACTCAGAATGATAATCTATGTCAAAGTGATTATGTCCTTCGATTTAGAACACTATACTTGTTATTTATGCAACTCGACTGTGTATTGTGCCATTGGATTATTCCGTTACAGAAAGAAAAAGGTTTCCCAGAGTTTAATAATGGAGTTACTCATATCTTTTGGTCTATTGTATTCGATTTATGGTGAATGAAGTACATCAATTGTTTCTTTAACTAGAGTATTCCAACTCCTATGCATTTGATTTATAGTTGTGGTTGCATGTCTATCAAAAATTCAGGATCCCTATCAATATATACATATTTTCTTATGTAGACGTTCGGTTCTGGATTTCATTATAATGTCTGCCTATAGTAATTAGACATATACTTGTCTATATGTGATATAGATATATCATGGAAAAGTAATGGTTTGTAAAGGATTAAATAAACACTAAGTGGTAGATACCATCCCAATTAAATTTATGACTCTGAGTTTGTAATCGTAGAAAAATACTTACTCCATATATACATATAGACTAGTTTTCAATCTGTTCATGTCTAGATGTTTTGTACCAGAAATTTTGATGTACAGGAAATACCTTTGTTACAACAGAAATCCAATTATAGAAAATGGTTACTTCCATAATTTAATCACACCAATCCATTCAATTGTCCAAAAAGAAAATCGAATAATTTCTAAAACTTTCGAATATACTCTAATCTAGTCATAAAGAGATGCTCAAGAAATGATTTCAGGAATTTATTTATAAACAACTCTATCAGAAATTGGACTTCAGACATTCGTATAATCGAACAATTTTCTCTCAAGTTATTGTGTCCATACATACTTTAATGATTGTGCTACATCTGTAACTAATTCACCTCACATAGATATAAATAATTCAATTTAGATACAGTAAATACATTACATCAGATATACAATCATTCAAACAGAGAAGGAAAAGATTACATATTTGAACCATTTCGTGGGAAGACAAAGAGAGAAACCACGTTCCTCCCAACCATAGAACAAGGAACCCAAATTACTTTCCCCGATTCACCCCCTAGCCTGATGATGAATCCATGAGGGAAAACTTGGATTCTCCCCTTCAACAATGTCTTTCTCTCTCTGTAGGTCTTCTCCTTGCCTCACACGTAATGATTAGTGTTCATAAAAACAAGTACATAGTAATTATTCCTTCCAACATACCAGAGATTGTCTTGGATCCTCACATAGGCTATTTATCAAAAGAATATTTCTTCCTAGGTATCCTTCCCTCGCTTGGGAATTTTCACATCTTTCTAAATCCTTGATTTTCAAGGGCTACCAATGGCCAAATCCTTGATTTTCCACTTGTAACAATCACCCCAATGGTATTTCCAACATTTTCCTGACTCATGGAGTCATGGTCAACTCAATTTAACATGGCTTTTCCATTTGTCCTCCTATAATAATTAAAACAATATTTTGTTTACATACAAGTGTCATAGTCAAATAGCTAGTTGAGTCAAATCATGTCTCTACCCAACAGTGATAATAATTAATTACAATTTATCAAATTTGAAATTCATAATTTCCATAAATGGAAAAAAAATTCCAAATTTGAATTTACCAAAAACGAAATAATTTTCTAACAATTTTTGGATTTCAAAATTAATTTATTTGGAGATGTCACATCATTCCCCCATTCAAATAAGACATTGTCCTTAGTGTTTGTTCCTTTCTTGGAATAGGATTGGATGAGATTTCTGCAAATCTCCCTCCAACTCCCAAGTGGCTTCCTCAGGACTAAAGTGCTTCCATTGCACCTTTTCCTGAGCGATGGCTCTGTCCCGAAGTGTTATTTATCTCTAGTCTAGAATGCGCAGGGGTTCCTCCTGGAACTGGCCTTATGGTTCCACCTGAACCAAGTTCCAATCGATCATGTGAGTAGGGTCATGAACATACTTTTTCGATAAAGAAACATGAAATACGTTATGAATTTTTAGATTAGCTGGAAGGGCAAGTTGGTATGCTACGGGTCCAATTCGAGCTAGTTCCCGAGTTTTAGTGAACTCTTTTGGTATTTGAATTTTAAGTAAGCATGATCTCCCACTTAAAACTCCAAGTGTCCTCTCTTTTGGTCTGCGTAAATTTTATGTTTGTCATGTGCCTCTTTTAAGTTTTGTTGTACCTTTCTTACCATATTATCCATTTTTTGGAGCATCTATGGTCCAACCATGAGTCTGTCAACCAGGTTATCCCAGCTAATTGGAGTTGTACACTTCCTTCCTTACAGTACCTCGAAGGGGATTAACTTAGCCGAAGTTTGGTACCCATTGTTAAATGGAAATTCTACCAAGTGTACGTAGTCTTCCCATTTTCTCAGTTTTGTTCTTATGTACATGTAGAGCATATCCTCTACGATTTGTTTCATTTTTTCAATCTGTCCATCTGTTTGTGGATGATAAATGGTACTGAAATTCAAATTAGTATTTTGTTCTGCAAACAATTCTTTCCAAAAAGCAGATGTGAACTTTACGTCTCTATCAGAAATCACCATTTTAGGAATACCATGCAGTCTAAAAATTTATTTCATAAATATTTTAGTGATATTTATATCTATAAAACTAGACTTTATAGGAAGGAAATGTGCAGACTTACTGGTTTTGTCAATTATGACCATAATAGAATCATTTTTTTTCTAAGTTTTTAGAAAACCTGTAATAAAGTCCAGCGATATGGTCTCCCATTTACATTATGGAACTAGTAATGGTTGTAATAGGCTGGCTGGATGCTGTTGTTCGGCCGTCACCTGCTGACAATCTTGGCACCTAGCCAAGTATTCTACTATTTCTCCCTTCATATTAGGCCAATAAAATAATTTCCTAAGTGTTGTTATCGTTTTCTGGTATCCTGGATGACCAAAATACGATTTCTTATGCACTTCATAAAATACTGTTATCTTTAGTTCTGTTGAATCGAGTATGTGCAGTCTGTTTTTAAATCTTAGTAGCCCATTTTTATCGATACTCAGATCTGGTTTATCTGAGTTTGTTGTAGTGTTTTGTAATTCTTCCATTTTCTTGGTGTAATTTTTGTTGTTAACACCTAATGTCCTTATTCTTTGTTCCATATCACTTTCTACCCTGCTGATGTTTATTTCAAATAACCCATGGGCTCTTATTCTTAGCACATCTGCTACCCTATTTTCCTTACCCTTGATACGTCTTACCTCAAAGTCGAATTCAATCAAGAAGTCTAGCCACCTGGCTTTCCTTGCATTAAGATCTGGTTGGATAAACAGATATTTCACCCTGCTATTATCTGTCAATAATAGAAACTTTATGCCCATTATGTAGTGTCACCACATTTTTAAGAAATTTATTATTGCTACCAATTGTAAGTCATGAGTGACGTAGTTTCTCTCATGTTATTTTAATTTTTGGGACACATAATAAATCATGTGTCCTTCTTGAGTTAGGACACCACCTAGTACTTCTTTACTCGCATCAACACAAATGGTAAAGTATTTATTTGGGTATTCTACCTTCAATATGGGTGCGATTTTCAATAACTACTTCAAATTTCTAAAACTATCTTGACACTTTTGTGACCAGTTAAACTTGGTCCATTTCTTTTGTAATGATGTGATAGGGTAAGCTATTTTGGAAAAGCCTTCTATAAATCTGCAGTAATACCTTATGATTTCCATAAATGAGTGGATATCTGCTACATCCTTAGGTATCGGCCATTCCATGATGAATCTTATTTTCTCAGGGTCGAGTGCAATGCTTTCTACCGAAATTACATGTCCTAGGTATTGTATCTTCTTTTGATAAAAATCACACTTATTGAATTTAGCATATAGTTTGCACTTCCTCAAAGTTTTCAGAACTATTATTAAGTGTTCTTCGTGTTCTTCTCATGTTTTAGAGTAAACCAGAATATCATCGATAAATACCAATACGAACTTGTCTAAGTATTGACTAAATATACTATTCACTAGACACATAAACATGGCTAGTGCATTTGTGAGTCCAAAAGGTATGACTACGAATTTGTAGTGTCCATATCTTGTTCGAAAAGTTGTTTTGTTTATGTCCTCATATTTTATTCTAACTTGATGATAACTGGATCGTAAATCCAACTTTGAAAAGATCTTGGCCCCACCTACTTGATCGAACAGATCATTTATCCTTGGTAAGGGGTATTTGTTCTTAATAGTCATTTTGTTCAATTTTCTATAATCGATACATAGTCTTAGAGTACCTTCTTTCTTTTTCACAAATACTGGTGCTCACCATGGTGAAACACTCGGTCTGATATACTCTTTGTCCAACAATTCCTGCAGTTGTATTTTTAATTCGGTCAATTCTGGTAAACACATTCAGTAAGGTGCTTTTGAGATAGGGCTTGATCCAGGTAGCAGGTCTATGGAGAAGTCTATTTCTCTTCTAGTAGGTAATTCCAGTATCTCGTCAACAAACATGTCTCTGAATTCACGTAGGGCAACAAGGTATTCTAAGTTAGGCTTATCTTTTTTTCCTATCAGATTCGTTATTGGGATGGCGTAAACTTGACACCCCTTTCTCATACATTTCCTGAATTGCATTTCTGTGACTTTTCTAACTGATACTAGTTTTGGTATACCTTGGGTTGTTCTAGTAGTATCATAATCGTCTTTATAATTAAGTGTCTTTGTATAAAAGTCCAGAACTTCTTTGTTCTTTTCCAACCAATCCATTCTGATAATCACATCATAAGATCCTAGTGGAAAAATATTTATATTTGTTTTTATGTTTTTACCATCTAAACTGAATTCAAAATGAGGAATAAAATCAACCATTTTTCTTTTTGTTCCCATTCCTGATTGTACTAGCCATGATTTTTCATGTTTCATCTTCTTGATTTTGTTTGACTCTACTACACCAGGAGTGATATAACTTAATGTATCTTTGAGATCAATTAAAACAAAAATTTGAGTGTTATTGATTTTACCTTCGATTTCCACCACAGAGGACTAGTGGTCAGCTTGTTGACCTTCTACCATTGCATTTATTTAGTACAAGCTTCTTCCCACATCACCCATTGTTGAGGCTTCCTGCAAATTATGAACGATAATTTTGCTTTTTGTATTTATACGTGGATGGTTCCTCCTTAGATGAGGTTCTCCACATTCCCAACACTTCAATGGTTCACGAGGACTGTCCCCAAATTTATTTGTTCCCATATTTACTGGTGGTTTACCATTTCCTTGCATACTTGGGTAATTGGAGTGAAAGTCTTTTCTACGAAAGCCTTTTGCTGCATTCTGATAAGGAGTTTGTTGGTATCCCTTCTTCCATTGGTTCATTTGATCTTGTTTCTTATCCTTCCAAGATTCGGGAAACTCTACCCGTTGTTTGTACTGGTGATAGAAAATTTGTGGTTTCCTGAATACTTCACTCAAGGACTTGCAATTGTCAAACTCAATTATCTCCCTGTAGGACTGTGGTAGACAGCTTAAGAACCGTTGGATTTTTACCTTGTCCTCCCGGATATAAGGTATGAATCTTAGTAATTCTAGGAATTTGTTTATAAGATCCTCCATTTCCATCTCACCAAGTCGTAATGCATAAAATTAATTTTTTTTCCTTTCATAGTAGCTTTCAGATAGGCATTGTTTCTTGAAATATTTATTTAAGTCTGACAATTCCATCTGTTTTTGTTTTAAGCCTTTAGCCAACTTCAGATCTTGCCACCAGATGCTGGCCTTTCCTTTCTGATTATAAATGGCCATTCTTACCTTCATATTGCTGGAGTAATTGTATATCTGAGAATAGTGTTTTATGTCTAATAACCATGCTTCATCTTCCTCCCCTGTTTTGGATTCTCCATCGAAGGTAGCTGGTTTAATTTTCTTAAATTCTCCTTCAAGGTGGTCTACTAGTTTTCCTTTTCTTTCTATTTTTGTTTTTTCTTCAGCTGATGACCTGCCCTTAGATGAACTATCTCCTTTTTATTCATCTGTCCCAGAGTTCTTGGAGGACCTTTTTCTGACTTTTTCTTCATTGTTATCTTCCTTTGGGATTTTCTTTGTCACTATATTGTGCAACATGACTTCATTTATCTCTTGTTGTTCCTGCTATGCTTTTATCAGTTTCTCATTGTCGGCTTTGAAAACCTTCATCTCAACAATAAGACTCCTCATTGTTTACAACACTCCATAGGTGAGCTTGCCACTGTTCTGTCTTGGATCTCCAAGAGGTCTCTGCTCCAGATTTCCTTCAATTCTGATTTATGTATCGTCCTGAGCTGCCATAATTATTACAAAACAAAAAGGGTTCTATGTTTGTCACAATAAATGTTTTATTAGTTTTTCATGAACAAACTTATATACTTAAGTAAATAAGATGGGATTGTTCAAGGTCCAAGTGTTGTAACTTTTTCTCTGATACCATATGTAATGAACCTCATGTTTACAACAAAGAAAAAATTGGTTTATATAGTTTCCTGGTAAGAAAAGGGGTCCTAGTTATGAAACTCTGTTTTTCACTTGGTTATGAAACTCTGTAACAAAAATTTTCTTTAAAATTATATTATAAAAAAAATCCTTGTTACAAACTCCTAGAATTCTACTTACCACAAGATTCCATATTTATGTCATGAGTAGAAAGGTTATAAGGAAACGTCCCCAGGACTTTGGAAAACCACCTCATTCCTTTAAAATTTACCCATATCCATATAGGCTACATACATAAGGGTAGTCTTACAATTCAAGTGCAACTCATTTTAATTAACACAAGGCTCCAAGTTCACGCACATGCGCACTTGTTGATGTTATTCTAGAAAAACTTTAACTAGCTCTTATCCATAAGGTTTATCAGACCCTCATTTGGTTTTCTCTTACCATTGCTATCTTCCGTCTTTGTCATACCTTGAATATTTTATCTAGAGTCCTACGACATATAATCATTTCATGTGTGTAACGAAACCTTGTCACCTTGACAGGTGATGATTCATGTCCTTCATTTCAATACCATAGCGCGATGACTCTACTCTTACTATTGATTGTATTTATTCATTTTGGTTCAGGACTGAGTTAAACTTAACTCTTTAATCATGTCAATATTTTGTATCAAAAGTCTATGTTATTGCTTCATCTTTCTCTTGTGGCAATTTTGTACAGTTTACAAGTTAAGGGTTTCACTTTTGAATAATTATTTGTGAGAGGGAACTTATAAAACTTGTTATTGTCACTAATGATGGGCCTTGCTATTGCGAGGACCCATCATATATTATACTGCGAACTCCTCCCTCAACCCAAACATCAAATCAGACAGCAGGTGAAGGGGAAAGGATTCAAACCTATGCATCATAAGATAAGTGTGTTTCTGGAAAGGAAATCACTGGTTTAAATTTTATCCTCTTATTGCAACTACTTTTATTTTGTTACCTATTCCTCGAATAACGACTAATGATTACAATATTTGTTTTCTTGTAGGGTCTTCATTTGTGCAAGTCTTAGATACCCGCCACTGCCTCCTATGCAAAAGGTATTTGGGTTCCAAACCTCTCACATCTCAAGCTAACTCTACAGGTTCTACCATCATCCAAGGAGATCATGATTCAACTAGCTCTATTATAATTAGTTCTTTGTCTATTGTAATGTTTGTTGGAGTAAACCTTTGTGGTAGTTTTTCCGTTAATGGAATAACACCAGTTATTGTATATGTATTGAGTCTGTATTTGAAATTAGATCTGGTCAACTCTATAATACACTTTTTTTGTTCTTTAACTATTGAAAGGTAATCCTGGCAGAGATTACTCAGAATGATCATCTATGACAAAGTGATTATGTTCTTCAATTTCGAACAAAATACTTTTTATTTATGCAACTCAACTCTGTCTTATGCCATTGGTTTATTCTGTTACAGAAAGAAAAAAAAATCCCAGAGTTTAATAATGGAGTTATTGATATCTTTTGGTCTACTATATTTTATTTATGTTGAATGAAGTACATCGGTTGTTTATTTAACTAGAGTATTCCAATTCCTATGAATTTGATTTATAGTTGTGGTTGCATGTCTATTGAAAATTCAGGATCACTAT